>OMKY01046275.1:0-11534 GCA_900302395.1 Bregmaceros cantori | reverse complement strand
ATGGGCTGCCATAGGAACCCCGCGGGGTATAATAATAATAATTATAATAAGAAAAGATCGAAAAACAATAGGTGCTGCAGCAGCTTCGCTGCTTGGCCCCTAATAATAAGAAAAGAGAGAAAAACAATAGGTGCTGCAGCAGCTTCGCTGCTTGGCCCCTAAAGATAGAAAAACAATAGGTGCTGCAGCAGCTTCGCTGCTTGGCCCCTAATTATAATAAGAAAAGAGAGAAAAACAATAGGTGCTGCAGCAGCTTCGCTGCTTGGCCCCTAAATACAACAAGAAACAACATATTACAATAAAATAAACACAATAAAAAGAACAGAAAAAAATAAGTAGGGTCTGACATAAGTCCGACAACAGTGATAATGTGGCATGTGGAAAAAACATGCCACGTGGAAAAAACACAGACTCTCTGAACTCTATTTTGATCATGTAGTAGAAGGGAAAGGACTTTGCTGGACCACAAGATGTTCAAAAATGAAAAAATGGCGACCGAAGAGGCAGTGGTTGCGAGTACTGTTGTGGTGGCTGTTTAAATCTATGTCTTCATCTATATGCTATTCAGTTTTTTATTGAAATTTCGCAGACCGGCGTTGATTTTATCTATTAATTCTCAAAAGCGAGTGACATTTTGGTGTGATGATGTGAAATTACACACCACTGCTGCATCTCAAATGGTGCACTTGGGTCAGTGTACAGAAATATAGTGCACTATTTTTAGTGCACCACTGTCGTGGTTTAGTGCCGTCTCAAACCGAACCCCTCCTTTTGGCACGCACCAGAAATGACGTTGGCACGTTGTACACGTCATTGCAGTATTTCAGTTTTGATTTCTATGCCTGGTACTAACTCCAGTTTTCCATCCCAAAACTTCCACACAAAGGAGAACATAGAAGAGATTTTCCATATAGTTACCCATGGTGCTTCGATATTCCATTCCGCACCCCTCTGGGACTAATAACTTGCTTGACACCGACGACAGACGAAACCCCTGGATGTCCAGGATTGAAGAGAGATCATCAGCGACAGATAATAAGCACTTAATCATTAGTTTAGTGGTAGTTTAGCGATAGATTAGCGTTAGCTTAGCTGTAGCATAAGAACCTTCATAAGCAAAGTGATAAGCATGGGTAGGAATTAGTCTTCATTTCATCCCTCGGGGATCACCCGATCACCACCGATATCTCTAAGAACACTGGTGCTCCATGACCCGGCGCACCATTCACCTGCTGCATCACCAGCATCTCAATGGCTTGTGAGGTGATCGCCATAATGCATTGCGTGTACAATTGCCATCCGTACCATTCTGAGATTACAAATACCCGCTCCTGACAAAAATATAGATGCAGCTGCTGCCTCCTTGACTGCACTGTTGCTACTCACCATTTCCGCTCGTTTCGTTACTTGCAATGTCCCTTGACTTTCACCTGTGTGATATATTAGTGAGCCAATAAATAACCAAAAAAATAAAAAAAAAACAGGTTGTCAGCTTCATTCCATTTCCACTAAAGTATTGCTAGTGTCCATCGGTTGCACACTGTATCTCTGGGCGTGGCTGCACTGGTATTTCACTTTTTGCACTAAAACTAGTGAACCAGGTGCACACGTGCGCACTGTTGTGCGTGTAGGCAGGAAAACAAGCAGGGCGTATGTGCAGATTAACTCGAGACATTACACAGAAGCTCATGAAATGAATTGGCTTTCAATCAAATGGCAGGCCAAAGTGGCCAGTCGAATAAGGTCAAACTGTCAGAATGTAATGTTTGCCCAATCACAACGCGGGGATGCAGAGCGCCACGGAAATGCACCTCTGAAGGTGACTCGGCCTGCCGGCCTGACCTTTCTGGGACATTATTACATGCACCAGGTACAGTATGCAGTATGTTTGTGTGTGGGGGTGGGGTGTTTGTTCGTGCTCAAGGACACAAAAGGCTTCTATTGTTTCTGTACACTGTGAATATAGGCATAATGCGTATAATTTGCAGATGCACATACGGATACGCATGTGCACACTCGCAACATTTGCATTTAAAAAGATCAGCCACTGTATCTGATGTAGTGATGTGGTATTTCATCCGGATGATACTGTGTGCAATATGTATGGCATGGTGCAGTCCAGTTGTGTTGTGTGTGTGCTAGGTAGGATCACTGTTTACTCTACAGGCATCTATCTTTCAATCATGGTCTCAGGAAGCATGCATTATAAATGATCAACTTCCTTACAAGCTGCCATGATTTTAGACCATAGGTAATGGACTGCGTACAGAATTACCTGTGCTTCTAGCTATTAGCTGTGTACAATGGGTTTGTGTGAATTTAGAACCCCACAACGTCACTTTTAAGCAGGGCTTCAAAACTAAATTATTTTTAAAACGTTCCGTACGGTTCAGGCAGGATTATATTTAAGATTTTCGTTCTCAGAACCGTTGCTCCACCATAATATTGGTCCTGAACCGGTTCGGAACAAAAATATTTCGTTCTTAAAGTTCCTTATATTGAGCAATGCTAAGTTTAGATATTGTTTTTATACAAAAAAATATTTGGTGGACTTTCAAACTTCAGTGCAACTGTATTAAGGTGAAAACCGGGTTTTAAACGCCATTCCATTCGCTTCCTTGTCTGTCCACAAGATGGAGCCCCAGATGCATGGGGCTTGATGACTGATAGTAAAAGTGGACGGAAATAGTCTCCCAGACATAGGATACGTTCAAATATACAGAGAACAGAAAAAAAAAACGTTTTATCCGGTTTTGTGGATTTCATAATGTTCCGTTTCTGTTCCAGAACAGTTAAATCCTTTTTTGTTTCCGTTTCCGCTCCTCATAAAATTCTTTGAAATTCCGTTCGTTTTCGGTTTTCGTTCCTTGAACCGGTTCAAAGCCCTGCTTTTATGGCTTATATAGTACAGTTGAGAGCTAACACCTGTGCTAGCCAACAGGGCGACGCTTGTCAGAGGATATGGCGCCACTGCGCTGAACACTGCCAAGCCCTTTCGGCCGTGGACGGTACACTGCTGCCATCCGGAAGCTAGTGCAGGACTAGCGGCAAGCCGTGACTTGCATCAAAGCATAACAACTGTTGCTTAGCAAAGTGTTACAAAAGTGTGTCTGAAAATGCATCATGTTTGTATGAGAGGCAGATGAGAGAGGCCATGCATGGGTCTGTACACAGCCCAGAGGCAACGATATTGAATCATATCTTGAGGTAATGGAGGGTTTCACTGGGAAGTTTGTGCAAAGATTTGTACAAAAAAATAAATTGTTTCACTATCCTATTGTGAAGCATACATCATCATCATCCCTCTCGTAGTCTGGCTGACCGTCGGGGCACCACAACCAGCTCTTTCCATCTCTCTCTCTGTCCTTGGCCACTCACATGGCCTCCAACGTGGACGTCCATTCTTCGATGTTATCTTCCCATCCCTAACACTAACATGGGGTTCTCTAAATCTTAAGAGGAATATTTGTTTTATTGATTATTGAGTTTTGCTTCCCCACCCTGTTTTGCAGGGTGGGGATATCTTTGGTATCCACTGCACCTCAGTCCAAACATTCAAAAATGTAAACTGGATGACAATAGGGCTTGTGCATGGTGATGTCACGGCTTGGGTGCGGCAGACATTTTGGGAGTCATATCACAGTAGGACAAACAGGTAGAGTGGTATTTGCATAAGATTGATAGTTTAAAAGTCTTAAACTATTATTCATCTATCAATGGGAGTAGGCTGCCATTTGCTGCCTATTGATAGCATTAATTTGCTTTTCATTTACCCCAATACAATGGAAAAGTATACCACTTCACCTCACCGTGCACATACTTCACCGTATGTGCAACTACCAAAATGTATGCCGCGCCCAAGCCGTGGCGTCGCCATGCACAAGCCCTATTGGCCGCAGAATACTTGGCATCAGATAATAGTAAACCAAGCAAACAAGTAACGCCAATGCTTCTTAAAAATTACTTGTACTGCAATAGTACTTACTGGGACATGCTTTGACGTTGATGCAGATGCAAAAGGCCTTTGGTGTCTATCAGAAAAGTCAATGACCCACACACACACAGACTGAGCCCACGTTTCCTGTCTTCTGGTCCCGCCTGGTTTCCATGGAGACGTGAAGTGTACCTGCACATTCAACGTATTCTCTCCAGCTTCCCAATGCTGTCTCAGGCGCATCCGAAGCATCGGTCCTGTAGTAGGAGATGAACAAAAACATCATTCACTTCTACATTTTGTGGAGAGCGAGATGGGTGCTTTCAGATCGCAAATTCAGCAAGCAAACTTCAAAATCTTTACACTTACGCTTGTTCAAAAACACAAATTTCTTTGTTCTAGTCCCGCCCAGCGTCAGTGGTGAAGGCAGAATATATGTTAGCGCAGTTGCTTAGAAGTTGAGTAAAAATTGTAAGGTATGTTACTGTATGTGATGGTTAGAGGAAGTCTCAAAGGGGAAGAGAATGGGATACAGTAATGTATGGGATGGTTAGTGAACCCTAAAGGTTATGAGACATGAGTATATTATTTCAATTAATTTTTTTTAATTGATATTTTAATAATAATTTATCACAAGTTGTATTCATTTATTCATCACATTTAACAATGGTATCATTAATAGTCAGATTTTTGGGGGTTGATTTAGGGTTGCCAAGACATATTTTGGGGTTGCTATAACAACTGCAATCTACCCCTTGACGCCGCCTCTGCTCAAAGTTGAAGACAGCTATAGAGAAATATGGTGATGCAGGAGACGACAAGGTCCTGCCCCTTCTAGTCTCCAGATGTTTTCGTATGAATTTCACAGGGCCGACTCGTATAACTTGACGGACAAACAACACAGGGAGGGATAAGAAGAGCTTACTCCAGGCCAGAACAGTGGGATCTCAGCAAGGATGAATTGGTTGGGAAAGGAATTAAATCCTCCACTTATGGTCAGGGGTGAGCAGGGGAACGAAACAGGCTTTTGTTCTTAGAGTTTTCATCGACAGAGGTACATTGGAATGTTACTGTGAAGCAAAGCAAAGCTGTGCATTGCTGTACTCCAACAGAAGTAGAGTTGGTCGCTTTTGCCAAGTTGCCAAGTGCTACTTTACAGTTCAAACTGCTTTGATTTTCCCTGATTACACCAGTTTGGTGAGCTTGGATTTTTATTCAAAACCAGTTTGTCACGGGTTATTCAACTAATTTATTAACGACCCTGAGAGGAGACAAAGGAGGGTTTAAAAAACCCTTTATTGGTTTGTGCTAACATAAATAGTAATTTTATAATTCATGAAATAGTATAGAAGAACCCTTTAGAGGACAAGCACATAGAAACAACACCTATCTAAATAAAGTCCATGACTTCGTCCTCTGACAAGTTACTCATCTCTATATTGGGTTCTGGTGGAAGCTCCTGGGGGTCATGCTGCAGGTGGAACAGACAGCACACAGATGAGTTCAAACGCCAGATTTTGTACAGTTATCCATGGAAACTTTGCCTAGGTATTGAACCGTCGTGTGACGTGCTTAGTCAGGCTAGCTCACCTGGAACAAGATTCTGCGTCCTTCCGGGGTCGTACGCTGTGTTAAGTGGAGGCCGACTAACGAGCGCTGATGCAGAGCAGCTGGGGGGCGCTGGGACCTCCGCGGACGATCCATCTCGGCGCGCCGCTACTGGGAGGTCCGCGGACGAGGCACGCCTCTCGGCCGGCTGGTCCCTCTGACTTGTAACACAGTTAAGAGTACAGAGAGGACAGCATAAGGTTCCTTACAAAAACATGGCATTTCAAATTAATTGAGCAACATAACACCATTAGCCTCGCAAGCCAGAACAAATGAGAGGCGCGCGGTGGCAGAGTGGTTATAGAGCACGTCCCCCAAGACCAAAGGGCAAGCAGCGCCGCAGTTTCTCATACCCTGTCCGGCCTTTCTGTCTCCACCGACTCTTCATCCCAGTTTCTGATGTAATCCTGTCACCATCTCTCACTCATTAAAGAATGAAAAACGGTGCTTGCGCCGCCCCCTCTACCCCCCCAAAAAAGTGTAAATCAAATGAAGTTATCAAATCACAGCCCACTCAGCGTGACAAGTCACATGGAGGCCCACGGCTTGATTCGAACAAGGGCAACTAATTTGTCTGCCTGGTTGGTCCAGACCCACCACACAGTCTAGTCATGTGTGATGGGTGGACAATTTGTTGGTTATGGCTTGCCATGCTATAACATCATAGTCCACAAAATCAAAATAATTTAATATTGCATTCAAATTATTTCTTTCCAAATATCACATGAAATGACAAGGAACCGCTACTTCTGTGCATCTTCATCACTTCCTATTAATGACAAGTTCCAGGAATTGTGGGTAATTGATTGGCACAATCTGCCAGCAGGAATCCTCCATACAGTCCAGTGTTAATAAGTGTAGGTGAGAAAAAAACACACAAGGCAGATTTTTGTGATTCTCTCACAGATGCTGCACCATGCACGTATCATCAGATGTGTGCTGTCAGCTCGAAATAGGTCAAAGGTCAGCGCAAGGTTGGGAGAGAGAGAACTTGAGCCCCAATTTCTGTTCACACACACACACACACACACACAAGCACACACCCTCACACATCCCTTCAATCATCCGCCGCATCACGAGAGCCACATGTAACAAGCAGCGAAACAGAATCTAAATCAAATATATATATGTGTGTGTGTGTGTGTGTGTGTGAGCTCACAGCCTCTGTGCTCACTAACCAATCACTTCCCCCAACATTAATTTTCCCTGTGTCAGATGCCCAGGGGTCCGGGTTGGTAGTGCGGGTCATCAGTGCAAACTGATTACTGCTGTGTGTGTCTGTGTGTGACTGTGTGTTGCACAGAAGAATGAGCGCGTTTGTGCACAAGTGCATGCGCGTGCAACTGATTGGATCCCTGTCTCAGTGCCGGAAAGATGTTTGATGTTGTTCCAAGAGACGTACTTGGACCACAGTAGAACACAAAGACAACACATCAGATTTTTTTCAGGAAGAAAACAAAAAAACACTCCCACACGCAAGTGCACAAACTTTGATTGTCAGCTCAAACTGGCCGCTTCTCAGCTACGACTGTGACAAGCCCAGCTGCTGGCATTGTAAATGAATCCGCTGTTGAAAATAAGGGCTTGAGGCCTGGCTAAAACTAGATTGCTGATACAATAAGATGAATCTGTTGTTGTTATTTGATAATTAATTGATTTATGACTATTAGATTGACTTATTTGTTATGGATGAGCAAATATTTTTTTGTTTCAAGTTTAGTGCACCAGCTTACCAGCAACGTGAAATCAAATGACGCTAGGTTTCCACTACAGAGAGGTCCGTATACAGTCCGTACACGGTCAGTGCGTATACGGTCCGTATACGGTCCGGTTGGAAGATTGCTGTTTCCATTGACAACAAAACTCCTGCGTGCGGCGCATTGGTATTCGCGCGTGAACATACATAACGCGATAACTTCATGCAGTCCGCCCCCATGCAGTTGTCAACAATAGCACGTGCACGCCACGAAGCAGCGCAGTGTGTGTGTTTGTGTGTGTGTCTGCGTGTATGTTCGCTTGTTTCTGTTCTTGGGTGTGTGTGTGTGTGTGTACTGCACTCTTGTGTGTGTGTGTGCGTGTGCGTGCGTACGGGACTGTTGTGTGTGCTTCTGCGTGCGTACGGCACTGCTGTGTGTGCGCCTGGAGGATAGACAGGAGGATGCGACGACAGAAATGCGCGTGTGTTTGCGTGTGTATGTGTGTGTGCGTGACACACACATGCATACACACACGCGCGCACGCACAACAAAGCCGCGTGCACGAGGCCGCTTCGTTTAAAACTTTGGAAAATATATCTATTACTTCAACTGTCGCAGCAGCATTTGGGTTGTCTTACTCTGCTTCTTTTAGCTTCTTTTGAAATAATCGTAATCAAAATCATACAGAAAATAATTGAATGCGTTTTTGTTCGTTTTCAAATACATTTCTAAAAGAAAAAAACCCTTCCCAACCCTGTCTACAGCACGGTGACAGTAGAACATTGGAAAGTAGTTTTGTCGACCACCGACACGCAGATAGCTCGTGCGGCTTCGATAATTAGATCCCATGTGGACAAAGGCACAGCATGGTGCATGATGACGCTCCATTCTCTCCACTGCATACTGTTCTGTGACTCTCCGGTGTGCGCAGGCGTGCCACTATTGGACAAAAATTAGTCAGGATGACAAATATTTGGATTTAAAATGGATGGATAGTCCACACAGCCTCCCACAGACTGCTGACAATGGACAGCTGATGAACGTGCTAAATTTATGTATGCAATCGTGAGAGAACGAAGTCCATCGGCTAAAAGGACAGTTTTTCATCTAAAAATTTAATTCAGCATATTTTACGATCTCAGCATGTAGCAAAATGTGCTCATCTATACTCATTGTCACGGGTCAATATTTAAAGAGGGTTAAAAACCCTTTATTTAAATTAGAAAGTCTTTTCTTGTGGTTAAGGTAGTAGACCCTTCAGAGGTCTCATTATACAACAACACAGTTCTAGTCAGCACTCTTCCATGACGACATCATCAGAGTGGCTACTCATCTCGGGCTCAGCGTCCATCGGGGTCAGACCAGGAACGGGTGGAGGCTCCGGAGGGTCGCGCTGCACACAGGGAAGGAACGGGACCGGATGAGCACAGATCGCCAGGCAATGACCAGATATCCGGAGATTTCTCGTCAAAGGTGTAGGCGCTGAGGCGTGACGTGCTCAGTCAGGCACACTAACCTGTTCTGAGATTATGGGGCTGCGCCTCTCCGGGGTCGGGCGTGGCCTTATAATGAGGCAGACTGTTGACTCCTGATGAGGAGCAGCTGGCGGCGATGGGGGCTCCGCGGACGATGCTGATGCTGATGATAGAGATGGGCAGTCCGCGGACGATGTGCGCCGTTCCTCCGGCTGCTCCCGCTGACTTGTAACACTCATCTGTATAGATGAGTTTATGCGCTTAAACACACTGGGCTGACACTTTTAAAAATATGACTTGGTGTGCTTACATGTTCTTCTGGATCAATGGGATGGCTGCATTTAATCCTAAATCTGACAGAAATGAGTAAATGGTTTGCTCAGATTATTGAATCATGTATTTGTGGGGCATAGATCCACACTAGAACATTTGGGTGTGGAATAGCAGAGCGCAAGCTAACACCATCTTTTTATATTAAGTAACATTTATTTATATAGCACTCCACTCAGACAAAAGCCGCAGAGCGCTTCACAGACATGGCAAAGAGATGAAATGAGAACAAGACATTAAGAGTACATTATGAGTAAAAACCAAACAAGCACAATAAACATATTATAAATATAAAATATAAATAAAATATAGTGATAAAATGAAAATAGGGCCTGCTGTCCCATTAAAGAGACAAGTTCAAAAATAAGTCAGAACACAGCAACGTACTGGCAGGAAGTCATGTTCAGGGTAGAATTTTTACCTGAACTACCTGCTGAACTAGTCTATTGGTTCACTATGATGAGTCCATACCTTTTGTGAATGTTGTCTCACCATCGTTTGGTCGTCTCCTTATGGTTATTTTACCTTCCACTAATCCTATCGAGGCGGAGAGAGAGAGTTCGAGATGTGCTTTTCATTCTTGTCCTTATTGGTTTGAGTGACGTTCGCTTCATCCAAGGTCAAGGTAAAAACTCAAGACTCCATAGGCTAATACAAAGTTTTCATTCATCCTTTGAAAGCTGCAGCAACAGTTTACTAAAAAGTGTCATGTGTCATGCTTTCAGTTTGCACACCGAAAATATATAATATAGTCCTGCCTATATAGGTTTTGTAAAATGCTAGAAATAGACAATAGGCTACAATAGAGTTCTGTGGAAACAGGTTGGGCTGGGGTTGGGAAATACATAACGTTGAATTTATGGTTAGTCGGCCACACAAATGTGCGTCTGAATGTAGATTTAAAACTATGCCACAGAGAAGAGATTGATGGGATGTTGCCAACGCGATAACTGATTTGTCGAAGCAGCAGTGTGAACAGGTAAGATGTCTTTCAGGGAAATTTCTACAACGAGCTGAACTCACCATCACACCGGTCTGCAGGTTCATTAATTCACTTTTCATTTCTTTCTACTCTGGCAGTTTGTTCCGGCACCTCCGGTGTCTCCCTGCTACCTCCTCAATCACTGCCCTGAGTGTGGACCTGTGTCCTGGACGTAAAAGCCGAAGAGAACATTTTCAGTTTGGGGTTCAGCGGCCACGGAATGATGGGACTCGGTTCGGGTGAAGTGGGGTTTGCCTCGCCGCCTACTAATGTATTCCGTGTCCATTGATCTGGCAAAGCACAACAGTGGAAAATTCACAGCACGGTGGCGGCATAGAGAGTGCGGCGGTCCAGGAGGAGCAGTCAAATAGAAAGAGTTAATGGAAGTAGCTGCACCGCCATTTCTTCCTCCCCGAAACGTAGTGTCTCTCTCTTCCCCTCCATCTCTGTTATGCTCTCTCTCTCTCTCTCACATGTCACTCCCATTTCTTCTGTTAATTCTCAAAATCATTCATTACCTATCTTTTCATTTTTTCTCTTTTTTTCAAATGGTAAGATTCAAAAACACATTTCAACATTTCCTTTTTTTGATGAGTACATCCTGCAAAAAGAAGGAAAAAAAGAGAGGGTGAAGGCAAAAAAGGAAAATAAATATGTGAGTAATGAGTACTGAGCTGGGTAGAAGCTCAGTTGGAGATGGGCAGAGCACTGTAAAGCACACATATGCCACAATGGTGCGGTGAGCCGTGGGTTTGCTTCCCACACAGCTTTCCCGCATGTCTGACTCGAGATCTGTTACAAGTCAGCGGGAGAAGCTGGAGGAACGGCGCGCATCGTCCGCGGACCACCCATCTAAAGCATCGGCGCCACCATCGTCCGCGCAGCCTCCATCGCCGCCAGCTGCTTCTCATCAGCGGTCGCCAGTCCGTCCAGCGGGGCGGAGAGGCGCAGCCCCATAATCTTGGACCAGGTTAGTGAAGAAGCTGACTGAGCATGTCACACGCCAATACTTTGACGAGATCGTGTTGGATTCCTGATCATCGCTTGGCGTTTGTGCCCATCTGGCCCTGTGTACACTGGCCCCTCGGAGCCTCCACCTGCACCCGGTCTGGCCCCGGTGGACAATGAGATAAGTAGCCACACCGATGATGACCGAATGGACGAATCTTAATGTTATATAGACTTTGTATTTATTACTATTTTGACCTCCAAAGGGTCCATAATTGAAATACAAAGATACATCTCCTCTTTTGTAAATAAAGGGGTTTTAAACCCTCTGTCTGTTTTCCTCTCTGGGCATTATTTCATATTTAATAATTGACCCGTGGCAAGATCTAAAGCTCCAGATCTTGTTAAACTGATTCTTATTCTCTTAACGCCACACTTCTTTCCTCCTCCAACTCTGCATTCTCTGTCCCTTTCCGCCACAGTCTTCTGCTTTTGGGCTGCCTGATAAACTTACATAGACCAACCAATGCTTACATTTTCTCCACATGGTCCCCCCCACC
>OMKY01046273.1:6635-17070 GCA_900302395.1 Bregmaceros cantori | reverse complement strand
ATGTTCTCTCGCTCACTACATGCTGATCTACTCCACAAACCGTCCAGTTTCAAAATTACTTCACACTTCGTGGAGATAGTGAGACAGCCAAAAGTTTGCAATATCAATGACAGTTAATTGTTCTGACATTAAAGGAAAAAAATGATTAATCAATTAATAGTCTGTAAAAATGGCAGATTATGAAAATAATTGTTAGACATAGCACTAATAATTAGTAATCAAACACCCTTACTTTACTTACTTTGCCTGATTTGGTAATTCAATAGTGTAATGGATTGGTTTTTTATTACATTAATCTAGTAAAAGCATTGATTATGTTTTAAAATAATACCTAACTGCCCACATAACAATCATAATCAATACTGACTGTAACTAGTAACTATGGTAAATTATTAAAACAGTCTTCGTGAAATAGTACAGCTGAGAACCCCCTCTGTAAACCCTATGGACGGCTGCGTATGAAAATCGCAGCATATTGGCCTGAGTATTTCCGTCGGCAATTTTCTTCAAGCATTCTAACAAGTATTTACCGAAGGCAACTTTCTTCCCCAGTCTGATGCTTGTTTTTACCTGTAAAACATTGGCCGTTTTCGAAACCGTTCCCCATCCCGTACTCCCTACCCCCCCGCCCCCCAATATAGTGCACTCACTTATAGTGCACTCAACAGCAACGCCCGAGATTTCAGACACTAGAGTTGGCGCCGTCAATATAATTATAAAATCGATAAGTATAAAATTATTATTATTTTTTATTTTAGGTCATTTTAAAAACGTCTCGCAATGCTTTGGGGGTTATATTGCTTCGTCTATGGTACATCTGATGCTCACTACTTTTTGCGGTGCATTGTGGGATACTTTCAGTGCACCAAGGGTCCAAGGGTACATTGAGAATTCGAACACCCCTACAAAATGGTGTGCGGCCCATATAGTGCACTATAGGGAGCGATTTCGAACATAGCCATTGTATTCACCAGGTCCAAGAAGTCCAGATGCAGCGACTTCAAGTTCCTGCCACGTGATTGGTTGAGTAGGAATTTGTGTTAACTAACAGTTAGGGGACATGTACCTAATAAAGAAGCCGGTGAGTGTACACAGACTATAGGGCTAGTACGTCAAGGATCATTCCGCCAAATGTACTACTCATATGTGAATGAACATCTTGTATTGCACTGGCGCCAAAAATTAAAAACACTGATGTTATGGAAGTCCATTTACTTACTTCAATTGATTTGGATGCAGCAGACTGTCTCTTTTCCAAGTCTATGCTAATAGCTGCATTGATTTTGCCACTGGAGAAGAACTGAGAATGGAGGAGCGTGTGCCAGTGCTGTACAGTCTTCATAAACCAATAAAGATTATAAATAAACGTCTATTACGATAGACGACAACAGGAGACACAGCATACATAAATTATGGCAAAGTTTGACAATATGCCATGACAAATATGCATGTTTTATGCAACTTCACAGCCCATCAATTCCACTTTTATTTTAATTTATTTTATTTTAAGTATGTTATAAAATTATGTATTCAGCAGTATATTTATATTTTCATATTAGATTGCTATTGATCGAGGAAAGAATTGTAATGATTATGATGCAGGTAATAATTTCAAATACTTCGCCAAGGACGGTGCTAAGCCCACCTGAAAAAGGAGGAAGGTTGAACGTAGCTATCCCACTAGGGATGGAAAAATTTGATTAATGAATTACTCAACGAACGTATATTAACCGATGGTTAAATCTTTTTTTAAATATGCATTTTTTTAAATATGCAGTACTACTAGACTAGTACTAAGGGGCAGCTGTTGCTCAGGTGCTGAGCGACAGTGACACGTGTCAGCGCTGCAAGGTGAACTGCCACATAGTGAATGGTCCCGCAAGCTGATACTTCCAAAGTTCTGGTAGCCAACTTTCACTTGCTGCACAGACCTCACCGGCAAACCGTGCATTGAAAGTTGTTGAAATGTCGCTACCACTGCTTTTGTTACTACTGCTGGATCCATCGTTTCCAATATGAGCTTACAGCCCTTGCTGGCCTTGGGAGGTTCCAACCTCCCAAGGCCAGGAGCCCTAGCCCTTAACACATTGAGTTTTAGGACACCACTTAATCTTCACGTGAACGTGCAAACCAAGGGCTAGGGCTAAAATAAGGGGTAGTATTGGGTCGGAGGCATAATACTCTAGTGATCACAAATGCGAAATTAGGTATACACCGATGATGGTGGCTGCCATGACAGGCGCTCAATCGGCATTTTGGTGTCATCATTGTCATGTCTTGCCCATACCTGTTGGAGCCAGAATTCAAACACCGAAAAGACCCCTCCCAACCAGCTCCATCCAGCCCCACCAAGCTACAGTATAATATGCTCCAGTTTGCAGTTTTACACACATTTCTATGATTACTAAAATGCAATGGAACCCAATTATACCGTTGCTCATTACAAATGTACGATCTCTACAAATAAATGTAAATTTTTATTGATGAAGCGAGGATTCCAACAGTCATCGAGTCGCTGCAACCTCAACCTGTGAATCTGAATTGTTACTAGGTAGTCAAATATACTGCTTCACAGTATTGGGATTGCAGTAAGGCTGCAACCAATGATTATTTTGATCATTTTCACTGTCCTTTAAATTGATTAATCCGTTTCCTTCAAAATCAGAATGAATACTAACTGAAACAATTATTAAAAGTTTGCAATATGTGCTGCCAAGTAGCTCAGTTGGTTAGGGAGAGCGCTGAAAAGCATGCGTATGCCTCAATAGTGCGGTGAGTCTGTGGTTCGAACGTCGCCACCGATGTATTTCCCGCATGTCTGCCTTACTCGTTATCTTTATTGTATTGTTGATGTTGCTGTGGGTCTTAACAGTATTCAGTATGCAAGGGAATAGGTAGGGCGATAATACTGGTAATGCCTATTAACGTATTGCCAACACATTTGAGTGGAGATTAGTCCAAACAAGGAAACAATCACTGCCGATTAAGCAATTATCAAATTAGTTGGGAGTTATTCCGATAATCGATTAATCGTTTGCAGTTCTAGATTGCAGTAGAAGCAGTTACTGACTAATGCCGATACCAATGTGGATAGTTCATTTCTTTGTCCTTTGTTTGCTTGAAATGAAACTACCACTGGCCAGGGAGGTTTGGTAAAAATAATTGTTTAATTCAAAAAAAGTGCTGCATGCATTTGGTGAGATTCTATTCACCAGAAAACAACTTTCACACACAGACACTCCAAGTTCAGGGCCAAAGGCAATCATGCTCCCTCAATCACACACCATAGACATGAAGATGATGTCGGCCAAGTAAATACACGGTAAACTTGTTCAATGCTTTGCGTTCAAATTAAGCAACCATCATGTGGCCCACGGATTGCATTACAAATATAAAATCTATACTAAAATTTGCCATTTTCCATTAAATATTAGAATTCCCAGTTTCCCACACAATACAACAGGCAGAAGCTTCCCGGGCACCAGCATGTCTATCATTTCTGAAGCACATGAGTGATGATGAAAACAAGCCGTTTAATCTTGCCTGAACTGAAAAATGGCTATATGCAAACCACGTTGCACGTTCTCATGACATTAATATGCATGAGGCTGAAGTATGTTTTGCTGCAGATAAGTCAATGATATGAATGTGGGATTCAGTAGCCAAGTGAGAATTTGTGTTTGGCCCAAATTAATATATCCCTATTCCCTAGTGTACATTACACCTTTATGGAAACACAAACATAAATAACGACTTCAAAACAAAAACGTGGCAATTGGTATTGACATGGCAAAATTACTTACATAGTGCACCTTTAATAATGAATCATGAAGGGGCATAAGTGCATTTAACTAACCAATCGATTAGTTGTAGAGACGCATCCAAAACATGTGGAGACACATCAAGTTCTTTTACCTTTTCCGCCCGCAGGAGCATCAACAAGTGTACATACACCAGGTGAAAACAACCGACAGTGACACTGTAGGAAACTTCCCCAGCACCGACCTTTCTGAGCGCTTCCTCCTGTGCTGAAAAGGACGAGGGTCGGCAACACGAGCAGCAGCACCAGGCGGGCCCCTCGGAGCGTCCCCCGGCCCACCATTAGCGCTCCGTCCTAGGCAGCCTGCAGTCCGAGTGCATACTGAGGTACGGGGGCAGGCACTTCAAAGAAGGTCTTTACAACCAGCACCGCAGCCGGTTGTGGTGGAAAGACGCCCGCGAAACGTGACCGCCACGGGCTGCCATGGAGTGAATTGGTAAAACTCGACGACTACGTCGCCGGAGGTTGAAAACAAAAATAAAGAGTTGGAGTTCCGCGTCGGTTTCTCCCCCAGCTGCAGCGAACAGTCCACCCTACAGCGCTGCTCCTCCCCGCGCGTGTTCTTCTTCTCCGCCTATTAGGCGAGGGCACATTAGTTGCGTCATGGTGCACCCCCCCTGCACAATAACGATGCACGGGCCGCGCTTTGATTGACGTAGACAATGCCTGTGGGGAGGGCGGGGTTTCACTTCTTCTCGCTGTTTGCTGATCGTCACCGACGCTCCATAGTGCGTCGTTTTTAGCACGGCGTCGAGGCAGCAAAGGTCGCGCGTTGACTTCCTTGCAAGAACCGACGTACGCGCGTTTTTCGTTTTGGCACAGACGAGACGTGTGGATCGTTTACACAAGTAATGTGTTCTAGTCCATTGACGCTAGCGATGTGCCGAACGATTCATGAACATTGTGGGTGAACACCGTCAATGTAATGTCTGGACCATATTAAGAATCAATTTGTTCATCGAGTAATTTGAGGAATAGAGTCGTTTGCGAAATGCAATTCACGTAGCAGCAGCACATGAATTTATGAATATTGCAGTGTTTTTGATTGAGCTCGTGGGGGATTGTTGTAATGTAATGCCATTTAGTCAGACAATTTAACTACAAATATTTTAGACAAACGCATAAAGTTCTATTCTCATTTCATGACGAATATACTGGATCTTTGCCATCCACATATCCCAATTTGGGCTGCCGTAAGTTCACCCAGGAAGCACCCCCTGCCATATGGATAGGGCTGGAGAGTTTGTTTTTCCTGTGGTGTAAACAGGGACGCACAGAGGAGGCTCACACGAACGCACCAAGACAATCTTTGCTATGCCAAGATTATGAACTGTGCTACTACCCGGGTTGGCCATGCCCTTAACCTTAAATTGTATCATGCAATTTTACAGGGGTTTGAGGGGCTCGGGGTAGAGCCACCGCTTATTTGCTTTGAGAGGAGCCAGATGAGGTGGCTTGGACATCTGATTAGGATGCCTCCGATTAGGATGTTCAGGACATGTCCCACTGGCGGAATGGGACCCCAGCTGATGAGCAGGAAGAAGTAAGGAAGGAGGTCTGGGCTTCCCTGCTCAAGCTTCTGCACCCGCAACCCTATCACAGATGGCACAGAGGTTGAAACTTCCCAGAAACGGTGTGTTAATACTCAGGGTAGGTTCCTGAACTGATACGATCTTGGGGGCCAATAGCCTGGCAGGCCAGAACCAACGAATCATCCATGCATCGCACACGGCTAGACATTCAGGAGGGTATCGACTAGAGCTGCAACCGATTAATAATCGATGATAATCGATTATTGAAATAATCGCGAAATAATTTGATAATCGATTAATTGGAAACGACTAATCATTTCCTTCTTTCGCCCATTCTTTGCTCAAACATGTTGACTATATGTTGTTCCCAATGCCAGTCTCTATTCCCAGTGTCATGGCCTCGCTCATTCTCTTGGATACTGAACATTATTGAGCAAAACAATCAATAAAAACAACAAATACGCTTGGGTGAAAACCCAAAATATTATAAGTTTGCACGGATCAATAGGCTCTTGGAATTATTACAAATAAGTGAATACAGCAGAACAGCAGTATTGACTTGCAGTATTGAAATTGCAAACTTTTAATAATCATAATGTTTCATATTAATAGTGGCTCAAATTTTAAACCAAAAAAATACAGATTAATCGATTAATCGTCAGTAAAAATGGCCAATTAAACAATGCTCAAAATAATCATTAGTTGCAGCCCTAGTATCGACCAACCAGGCAGAAAATTAAGATAGTCGCCCAAATTGGGGCAGCCAAGCTGCACCTTGTTAAGGCAAGTTTTATTCGAGCCGTGGACCTCCATGCCACTTGTCACACCTACTGCACTGTGATTCCATAATTTCATTTGATTGACACTTTTTTCACACTTTCTTCGAGCCGGTCTAATCCAGACCAAATGATTGTTTGCGTGCAATGCATGGACGATTCATTTCTTCTGGCTTGCCAGGCTAGGAGGTCAACACTTACAAGATGGCTGAATTCAAGATGGCCAAATTTTTGTTTGGTCCATTACCCCTGAGTCTCTGACCAGGTGAAACCATTTGCCCCAAATTTCATTAGCTTTGATTTCACAATAGTTGCTTGGTTTTAATAAAGCAATTTCATGTAAAGAATTACATCTTTCAAAATGGCTGACTTTTGTGTGATAACACTTCCCCAAAATCTTTACTTCTATATTAGGTAGATTAACGGAGATCTGTCAAGATTCAAGATTCTTTTCATTCGTCCCAAGGGAAATTTGGAACAGCACCTTCCAATTCTTAGACACTAACAAAGACACACAATTCCTACAGAAAGCCCGACTCGAATATTTCTGGGTTTTACTAATGCTTGCATCACATTTTGGGGATATCCCTATATCGGTCAGCACCGACTGCATACCTCTAGTTTGACCTAGCTTGATCACTGTCCTCCATAAGACATTCACTGGCTTTGTGAAATGCATTCATATGAACTGCCCAAACTAACTAAAACAGCAATTGTGTTGTGTGCAGGGTTGGGTAAGGACTAATATTGTTTTAGTCAGTAGGGAAGTTAAAAAAAAACAGTGAATGTCTTTATGGAGGAGATGGAAGATTAAGTTTGTTACACAGCTATGTGTCTAAAACTGGCCACCCAAAACAAATCTGAAACAGCTGTTATGGATTGCCCTAATGTGGGCTTATTTTTCTCCAACTTCCTAACGTGGGACAATTAATTGCCTAATATGGGACAGTGATATGTAGCGTAAACACTACATATCACAGTTGAAACTAGAAGCGCTCAGAGATTACAAACCTGCGCCATAGTGGTAAAAAAAAAATAGTGCTTTTAGTGCTAGCACTAGCAGTATGTGTGGCAACCCATTAACAATGCAAGTGCTCGTAGAGTAGCGTAATTGCGATTGATAGCACCAGCAAACATGCTCAGAACAAGCCAACTACACTACCCAGTCTGGTCACGTGACCGCAGTAAGCGCCCAGTGATCTATCAGTAAATTGGTGATGAAGTATGATTATGTTAGTCAGTTAGCTTCGGGACAGACAAATCAACCAACGTGACCAAAAACATAACCTGATTCACGGCGGAGGTAATTCATGTTAGACACATCACCATAGTTTCACTAACATTCATTAGGTTAGGAAGGAGCCAAAGCCACTTGATATTAGGTCACCCTTTCTCAGTGGCAGTGGCCCACAATCCACTCTATATAAGATTACTGTAATCAGATTAAAAATAATGGTAACTGTAGTCCCTCGCAATTACATTTTACAATATGCAATCTACATTCCCAAGAGATAGGGGATTACATGCAATCAGTCATTATAAAAATGATTACTAACTTGTAAATGTGCAGGTCTCCTTTTATGGGAGTCCTCACCCGCTTTCATATCATATGACATTTATAGTGCACAATTTTTAACCAAATTTGGAAACAAAGAAATGAAGCTGATTGACTTCATTGTATTACAGTTGTTTAAAGTAATTAAAGTAGTAATACTAGTAATACTAGTAATTAAATGTAATCCTTACATTATTTGCTAATGTGACGATGGGATTACGTTGCGCATTACATCATTACAATGTTTAACAAGTTACTTCTAACTGTAATGGATTAAATTGCAAAAGTACTCTTCTCAAACTTGGTCCATTGCTTCCAATTCCAAAAGGAATGATAGCCCCAAACAGGCACAATAACATGCAAATATGTATGCATATTTGTGATTTAGTGGCTGGATTGGGAACAAATGAATTCCTTGCATGTTGTTTGCTATGAGCGGAAACTGTTCAAGCACAACAAATCTAGCCCAAACAGCCTTAAATAACAATAAAAATAAATTAAACAAAAATAAAGAAAACACCCTTAATTTGATACAGTATTTTATCAAGATTGTTTTACGCTGTTGGTTAACTTGGAAAGTATAATGATTTTATTCAATGGATCCCAACGGAATTGGGAAAGTGGTCACCTTTGGGTTTTATTTTTGAACCAACTTAGATCAAATACCTTTTAACTGTTTAATAAACTGCCACTGTTCAAATCATCATTTTGCCTGAAACAACCTTGAATTTATTACATTTGAAACATTTGGATCACATGGAATTATTTGTTGGAATTGCCTGATTAAATCTTTTTAAAAAAGTGATCCAAAAGTATCAAACATTTCTCAAAGATAATCATTTTTAATTGTAACTATATTTTCCTTCCGATAATGGCACAATTGCCGCCATTCGTATAACGAAGTTAGACCGACCTCTAGTGGCAACAATAAGAATTAATAATGTTTCTCGAACGTGAACAATTTATCAACAAATTAATTTGTTGGGGAATACGTTTAAAAAATGAGGATTCAGAATTTTTCGGGTGCCGTTTTACCAACCAAGCACCATATCTGTAAAGCAAAAATATGTACATTCCAGGAAATTACATTTAGTGTTTTTGGCGTGGAACAGACAAAACACAGCACAAGAAGCGACCTCAATATAAAAAGTTGTCTACCTTTAATGGGGTTAATGGCAATAAGGAAACGAAAATGAGGAGGTCAAACATTCAATGGATAAAAAAAATCACAATTTACCAGCGTTTTCACCACTCCCCAAAGCACTATTCAATACATCATATACTTATTCCCATTGTATTACAGTGTATGTAAACCATCACACTAGAACAAGATAACCACAGTCATAACTCATAGGTGGATTTAGGCTAATCACACGAGATTATATAACAACCAAATGTAAACAGAACAAATGAGTGAAAACATGCATTAAGCTTTGCTGGGTTGTAAACATGCACACTTTGCATACATTGTTAAATCCTGCTTTTTGAGAGTGTTTAATAATCTCAAAAATGCGAATATTTCAGCCAATGATTGCTTTCCCTTAAATTATATATGAAACCTGTACAACATATATTGTTATTAAATTATTGATTAATACAGAAAATGTTTAATAGACACACATGGATGCCAACATATTGATTGCTCTCCTTTGTGTAGTTTGTATGTTTTTTAAAGTAATTTTCATGACTTAAGATATACTTATACTTATCATGAAATATAGATATACTTACTACCAGCTCTACTATCTACACTCTTCGTACCCTGACTCCCGTTTTCATTTACATAATAACAGAAGCAGTGTGGGATCGGCTATGAAACTTAACTAGTGTTTTGTTTTTTTATTAATAGGGGAGATTCTTCTGTGCACATGAGGGGACATCTGGTAGCATGGTGTTCAACAGAAATCAAACTAAACACAGGCAAACAGGCATCATGACCCATCCAACCTGGCATGGTAGTGTGACATTGCGGTGTAATGAGAAATGTCCCCTCCACAAACACACCAAGACTTATCAGCTTCTGAAGCGAGATTTTCAGCTGTTGAGCTGAAAATTCCCTCTATTCAACTTTGAATCAAATGTTCTGACAATGGAACTAGATCCAGTCAAACATATTTGTGCTGAAATAATGGGATACAACACTTTCTTCTAAATAAGCCATTGTGTTAGTTTCACAAAAGTACTGAATTCTGAGAAGGTTAAATGGGGAAACCCACAGTTAAAGAGGGTTAAATATGTGGAAATGCGGAAATGCGGTTAGTAAGAGCTGTTGTGGGTTCAAAGTCCTGCATTGTCCGATCAGTCCTCCATGTTCTTGCCGTTCTTGCCAAACTTCCACCAGATGACTGTAAGGACGATGGAGAGCAACAGCACCAGGCCGCTGGTCACCAGGTAGGCAATAGGCAGAAAATGGTTCTTGCCCCCGAACCATGTCACCGTGGACAATATCACGAACTTCCTGCCCCTGAAATGCTGCACCGGGTAGTCTGGGGAACTAGGTGAAGGAACCACCAGCCACATTCATTGTGATAGTATATTGGAATGCTACCATACTAATCAATTAATTTGATTAATAATAACTATTGACAATAATAAGATCTGCCATGTGTGCTGGTTCTGCGACGAGCACATATGCAGTCTTGTGCCGGTTCACAGCACACGGAACGCCACAAGTTCACTGCCACTCACTCAGATGTGCTGCGGGTCTGCTTTCCCCACTCTGTCACCCCCCCCCCCCCCCCACCACCCCACC
>OMKY01046271.1:0-10333 GCA_900302395.1 Bregmaceros cantori | reverse complement strand
CATGCAGGACCACATTTGGACAGACGGCCTTCTCCATCAAGGGGCCAAATCTTTAGAACTCTATACCAACAGAGCTAAAACTAGAGACAGATAGCAATATGTTTAAGAGAGGACTGAAATCATGGCTGAAATCAAATCAACACTGTACACATGAACAATAGTTGTATCCTAACGCCTTGAAGGATCATGTTTGGGTTGTACATTTTTTTTTTTATATCGATAATGGTGTATATTTGTATTTCCTTTTACTATTGATTGATGTTTTAGTATTGATTGTTGATGATGTTTTAATTTATACTGTAATCTCGGTAGCGCCTCCTGTGGACAGGTGTTGAAAATTAGCACTTGTGCTATAAACACTCATGCAGTGCATATGGTCTGTCCAATGTGTCATGTAATGTGCATACCAAATAAATAAAAACCTAACCTAACCTAACTTTAAGACATTAATTGGAAGACAAATTTGATACAAAGTTCCTCTGACGTTGCTCCTATTGACTTTTGGATAATTGTGTATAATACTAGAATATCTAATTTCTTATTCCTCATTATGGCACGACAAGCCTGAGCAGATGCTGCCGGTGAACTTTGACTTATTTCGTCGTGATCAGAGAGTTATTTACAACTTGCTGAAGTGTTCCCTGCAAAGAAAAAAAGTTATCTTTGGCAGAATGCTCTCATCTAACGGGCATTGCCCGTTGTCAATTATACTTTAAAGCAACTCAAATATTCACTTTGATTTTTTTTTTCCTCAGCATGAAGTTCCACCAGACCAGGGTTTAGACAAGGTTATTCTTATATTTGTGTGAGTGTGTGTGCACACCATATTCATGGCTGCTTGTTTGTATTTGTGGGCGGTGCATCTGTTTGTGTGTGTGTGTGTGTGTTTGTTTGTGTGCTTATGGCAAAAAAACATGAAAGAAAATGTGTATTGCAACCAGGTTTATACGGTAAATTAAGGGTTATTCTTTTAAATTGTGTGGTTTGGTTTGGTTTCGTTTACTGAGGTTGGTTCACGCCAATGTCCCTTCCCATCTTTTAGGCGAATCTGCAATCCAAAAAATGGATTGTCCAAGAACGATCCTGTACTAACGAATGTTTCACAAAACACCATGTTACAAAAGTCAGGCAGCGCTAGAGAGCGAAGGCAAATCAAAATATGCAAACTTACAGTTACTTAACATAATCTGCAAACCTTGCACCAGTGAATCAATCAATCTATTCCTGCACAAGCAAGGTATTTGTTGTTACAACATTGAGGCTAAAAAACATACGCCAATGAAGACGCACGCCCATTTTAAGACACATGCTCAACTTGACCAATCATGGCATGTGACTTGTATTGGATATATAGAGATTGGGGGTAGACATTGCAGACAAGTCGACGAGTGTAGTCGACCTCGCAACGCTGCGGACGCTGCGGTAGACGCAGCGCCACTAACATGAATGGGGCCGCGTTAGGTGCGGTGTCCATAACCACTCAGCCAACGCGGACCCCCACCAGAAATAATTTGACCAATATAATATTGAATTAAAACAACAATTCGGCATGCTTCCACACAAGCAGAGACCTTCAGATTTTTACATGGAAACATCTCATTGGCCACCCTGTGCACTAACCAGGTAAGGAACTATCCATCCATCTGTAGTTTGGTGATAAAGTATGATTATTATATTACTTATAGGCTACGGAAATGCACCAAAATTGAATCACGTGTTCCATTTGTGCATCCCCTCAGCTGATTAACTCTCTCCCGTAGCAATTGGCTGGACAACTTCGGCACGCCCTATACATTCAACCCACTCCTAAACTGTATACTGCCTGTTTTGCTACCCTCCACCTTCCCCTGCTCCACCTAACCGAGATGAAAAAAATGTTCCATATGATGTGACATGGGGGTTAACTATCTCACCCTGCGTGCTCAGGTGAGAATACCCAAAACTACTGCTGCCCTCTCACCCTGCGTGCTTGCATGAAAATTCTCTACACTACTGTTGCCCCCTGAATTAGTGCTTTTCCATGGTACTTATGGAAATAGGGGGGGGGTTCCTCCGAACTGAGCCATACTGCCAAGATAATTTTAATTCAAAATATAGAATTGCTTCTTAATCTTCTGTTGCCTGGACTAAAATGGTTCTGACAGAAATGTCTACCTACCTGCCTGCCAACCAACCAATCTTCACACTCAGAGTAGCAGACCCGGATGCTGGGCTTGCTACATCCTCCACCACTCCTGTCACAAAGTCCTCAATCCTTTGTTGGGAACTTGCATTCATGCGTGTTAAATAAAAGAGTCACTTCCAGTGAACTGACCAGAATGACCAGATGGCTCTGGTCATCTCTCTCCGATGGTGAAATGACAACCCATACCAGTGAAAATGATCATTTCACTTCTTGTACGTTGTGCTCTGGGTCCTCCTGCATAAATGTTTATGTTCACCCTAGGTAAATCATTTCAGTATCCAGATGGATACAAAATGTAATAACTGTTATATTTTATCTAAGGTTAAATTGAATGAACCACCACCATACTGTTCACGTGTTTGATGTCCCATCTCAAACTTCAAATAAAAATATGGGGCGCTTCTTCAATCTATCTGCCCCTGGTTTCTCCAGCGCGGGAGATATACAGCGGCGACGCGGCCAGCAGCAGAAAATAGACACAGTGTGCGATCGCTGCCGTAAATCCGCCGACAGTTATTGCCGAGCTGCCATCAGTAGGCGCAATGAGCAGTTTAAACGGAGCCAATAAAGGTTAGGGGTTATTTCACCAGCACCCAAATAGGAAACCTGTGACTTTTCTCACCGAAAACACGGCAGCACACGGTCATGTCTCACGGGGGATTTACGGTCCGGAGAACGCAATAAATGATACATTTCCCTGGAATGCAGGGGATGGAGGTGTCCTGTCGGGCTGAAGCTTGTCCTGACAGTGTTGCTCTTTTCCCTTAAATTATTTAATAGAGCATTAAGGCAATGCAAGAGCAGTTGAAAACAAATTATAAAAATGCTCAATGAGGATCAGGTACACAGCAAAATTAGAAGTGTTGTTCTGAGTTGGTTTTCCGAGTGTTAATTATTCCAGAGTTGATCGGAGTCACCGGGTGTTGATTGTGGTATTACTTTAACACTGGACGTGCTCAAACAGCTCTATGGAAGGTGTTGTCTTAAGTTGAGTTAACTGATTAACACTGATCTAGAGGGACTTTCCACATCCAAGCTTCTTTCCTTTGGAAGAAGTATCAACACTAATCAGTGAGGGAAAATAGACTAGAATAGCGTCAAATATAATACCGAGTGTTAACTAGAAGTAGTTAATTAACACTGAAATAGAGTTGAACAATTAACACTTTCAAAAGTGTTAATTATATAAACTCTGCAAAGTGGTAAATTCAACCCTATGAAAGTTGATTGATTTACTGTGTAGATAAGAACCCATCAAGTTGCAACGTATATATTTTTTATAATATATTAATTTTTTTAACGCTCTAGTAATCTTGTAATAAATGGAAGATTATGTATATATTCACACAGCAATGTTGGTGGCAGTCTCGAAAAGTGATGCCCAACCATGCCGCCTTGAGAGCAATTTGGGGTTCAGTGCCTTGCCCAATTCTGGAGAGTGTCGGGTTTCGAACCAGCAACATTTCAGCCGCCGGCTCGGGCTTCTCGACGAACGGGGCATATTGACAACACATCACAGACATCCAAGTCACGAACACTGACCGATAGCAGAAGACCGATAGAAGAAGAGTCAAATGACGTTAAACAGCAAAATGAGAGGAAGAAGATGGCGTTTTGACATATCCTTTTAGCAGCCACTGCGTAATGTGGGACACCTAAGCACCTGAGACTCTGTCTGCTCGCTAAACTAATGAATGTCGGTGAAACTATGGTAAAATCAAACTACGGTAATGTGTCTTAACAATAACCTCAACTGTTCAACAATACATATCACTGTCCCACCTTAGGCTAGTGACTGTGCCACATTAGGAAGTTGCAAAAAAGGGCCACATTAGGGCAAACCACCCTACCTCTAGTTTATTTGTTTCAAATTTCATCATTTGGTGCAATAATTGTGATAAATCTGCACCATTTTGGAGGGCGCGGTGGCAGGGTGGTTATAGAGAGCCCCCCCCCGCCCCCCAACCATAGGTTGACCAGTGCCGCGGGTTCTAGTACCCTCTCTAGCTTTTCTGCAATGTCTCATGCCGACTCTTCATCCCAGTTTCCGATTTAATCCTATCACTATCTCTCTCAATAAAGAATGAAAGACGGCGCTTGTGCCCCAAAAAATTACTTTAGAAATCTTCATCATTGATCATCAAATGTTGAGGTGCAATCACTATGTGATCTTTGTTCATTTTTATGTTTATTCTGGTTTACTAATAAACAGAGGTGGAAAGAGTACTGAAAAATTGTAATTGAGTAAAAGTATCTTTACTTTGCTTAAATTTGCGTAAAAATGAAATTACCCATCTCAAAATGTACTCGAGTAAAAGTACAAAATTACTTCATTTAAAATGGAATGAGTAAAATGAGTAAAAATTACTTTCAATTATTTAATGCAAAAAAGCATGAGTCATAAATGAGCACAAGTTTTTTTTTAAATTTTTATTAATATTCAAATGACAGCTTTGTGTGATGTGCGATGTGCGGATGATGCGTTGGTTCTGGCTCGCCTGGCTGCACAGGAGTTTAACTTTCCGCCCGAATTAAAAATGTTCACCATCTACCAATAGGTTTTGCAATCAGTAACATGAGGGGACTCAAATGTAATGAGTTAAAAGCACCAAGGTAAAAATGTACTTTAGTAAAAGTAAAAATTACACATTTCAAAAACCACTCAGAAAATTACTCATAAAAAATAATTAATTACAGTAACGTGAGCACATGTATTTCATTACTTTCCACCACTGCTAATGAACATCATAATACATTATTATTATTATTATTATTAGTGTTGTCTGTGTGATGTTGTCTTTTTTGCTATTTGCAATATAGTGTTTTTTTTTTCCTTTTTAAACTAACTCACAAGCCTTCCCCTGCGTGGGTGCCGTATATCGGTATCCAGCTGGGTAATGGCCTGTCTCCCAAATGAAGGCTTCGTCTTCAACTGGCCTGCTTGGCTCCTGACCTTCAAATGCCATTCCTTCTCAATCATCCCATTCCGTGTTGAGATTTCACACACTCCTCTCGCTCTCTCCATCTCACACACACGCACGTGGACGCACACAAGCACGCACACACCACAACCCCGCCGGCGTGATAAGATCTGACCCTTCTCAACAGTCGGCTTAGCGGTGGACTCCATCAACCTCCCCCTACCTCTCAGCACCGCAAACTGCAACCTAAGGGCAGAGAGGTAACGTGGATTTGGGCCAAAAGGCAAAGAGACGAGTTTCTAGGTTTTTTGGTCGGGACTCAGGAAGATTCTTATCAGGATGAGATGACCCGGAAATATTTGGAGCAAAGCTTGGTTGATTTCTAGAAGGGAAAAAAAAGTGAAAAAAATTCAAACCACAGCTGTGATAGAATTATGGACGGATTGTGGGGTTTGAAACAGCTAATATCTATATTTCTGTTACGCTGTGCTAGTCAGAAGGCATTTTTTTTTCTCAGAAATACTTTAGCACAGATGCAGAAATCTACATATTGGAAAGGGTGTGTCTCCCTGTCTCACCAAACTGTGCTTCATGAGTCTGTCCCCCTGCAAAGCTGTGCCACTTTACTTCCACTAAGCTTAAAAATATATCGAGAATGAGCTGGTGACTGAAGTAATTTACACACAATAGGGCTGTTGAATGTATTGTCAGAGGCTTGGTGGCGGCAGACATTTTGTTGGTGCAGTATACGTACAGTTAAGTGGTATAACTTACCACTTTACGTCCAAATTCGCTGACTCAAAACCTATGTCATCACTGGCGTTCCGCCACGGCTGCGTGCAAATCTTTCACCGAACCAATACAGCCGTCGTATGTGCGGTTCGGCTCCTTTCGCTTTGTCGGCATCACATTGAAGAATCGCGTATATTTAGATGGAAAATACTTTCTAAATGGACAACGTTATACAAATACCGCCCTCTGCTTGTTAGTCTGATGATACCACCATAATGTCTGCCGCCTCCAAGCCGTGATGTCACTGTGCATCAGCCCTATTCCAAGGATTTACCGGGGGCCGTGATTGCTTAGTTATTAGCTGCTGTGTCACATCTTTCTCAACTATTAGAATTACGCGTCGTCACTAGAGAGTTTACTTGTGTCCGATCCCTTGTGTATGCAAACGCTGCGGATAAAGCTGGTTCTGATAAATCCCATGGTTGCTGTGATGCGCGTGTACAATACTTTAAACCAGCCATGCACACTCCTCTATATACTTTCAGTAACCTTTTTTTATGTGGATATATTGTTTTTTCTTTATTCTTGTCTGCACACAAAAATAGAAAAAAAACAACACATTGTTTCCTCTCTACTGGAGCAGTGTCTGCCGCAGCGGCTCGCAAACATTGTCCGCCCCCACGATGCCCGGTCAATCCCCCAGCTCTGCACCCAGTGACTCTTAACACTGTTCCTCTGGCGTTGATATCATGGAGCTCCCACCACAAACACACACACACACACACACACACACACACACACACAAATAAACAAAGAGATACTAATAAACAAACACACTCAAACATATAAACACAAATATACACAAACACGCACAAATAAATGCACAGACACACGCTGTTAAGAACACACAATAGACACATCCACCCCCACACACACTATACAAAAAACAACACACATGAATAAACCCCACACACAAATACACATTAATAGACACACAAGTGAACAAAGAGACACTAATGAACAAACCCACACAAATATACACAAAAATACACATATACAGAAAAACATACGTATACACAAAAAGTAAACACACAAATAAACAAACACAAATAAAGACATGTACAAATAACCACACATGCCCATACAACACACAGAGACACACAAAAACATGAATAGGCCCACAGATACACACAAATAAACACACACACATAAATATAAACATAGCCAGGTATTGACACCAGCGGCTGGCCTATGACTTTGACACCCCTTTGCTATGCTTGACCTCCCATCGTTGCCATGACGATCTCAAGGAGGAGGCACTCTTGTATTTATTCTCCGATCATGCCTACTCTGAAGCCTGTCTCAAATGAAGTTTCTAGAAAGAAGTTGTCAGGGATATTTTAAAGGCAATATCCAGTACCCTTGCTGAGTTCAGATGTGGAGGAAGCACGCAGTTGAGCGGGTTTCAACTGAGGTTTATTGACACCCAAAATATATAAGGATGGGCAGATCAAACAGCAAGTGTCTGTCAGGATGCTCAGTCTAGAAATGCCCACTGTTTCAATATAACAGTTAAATACTGTTTCAATATATAAAAATAACAATGCATGTTAAACATATAGAACACATTGAGCATGTCACATTATGACAAAACATGACCTGTTTTAGTTAGATACATAATAGGGCTGTTGCACACTGACCTCACAGCTTTTTGCTGGTATCATCACAGTCAGACGAACAGGCAGCGAGCAATATTTGCTTAACAGACCAAAAGTGTTTTATTATCGATTTATCCATGGTAATATGCTATCAATTAGCCTAACAACATTGCTCAACTACATTGTTTATTTTCCCTGCATAATGGAGTGAAGTGTAAATAATACCACTTAACCGTACGTGATACCAGCGTACGACGTCACGTGCAACAGCCCTATAGCCTACATGACGTATGACACTTGTTCGTTTTAATAACAAACACATTTGTCCCCATCATTGTGTGAGGACCACCAGGCTTGAACACTGAACACTCTTATAGAATATGTCTCTGTGTACTAATGTAAATATGGAATATTGTAAACCTTTGCTGTTGTAGCCTAGCCTGGCCAGCCAGAACCAACGATTCATCCACGCAACGCACACGATTAGAATGATCATTCGGTCTGATAAAACCAGGGTAAAAAAAAGTGTCAATCAAATCGTGTTAACCAGTCACAGCGCAGTAGGTAAGACAAGAGCTGTGGAGGCGTGACAACCAAACTTGCGTCGCCCATACCGAACTCTGTCTCAATTCGAATAATTCGATTGGTCCGCCTGATGACGATTTGTTGGTTCTGGCTCGCCACGCCAGTTGTACCCCACCATGCCCTTTAGCTCTATACAAAGATGGGAGTAACGAAGGACAAGTATTCAAGTACTGTACATTTTTCAAGTCAGCAAAACTTTTAGAAGTATTTATTTCTCTATTTTGTTTGCCCAATGACATCGATCTACAAGAACTATTAACATTAGGTAATGCAGCCTAACCTAAATACCACTGCAGATGTGACTTTTTGTACACGACATAAGCAGAAAATTATTTTCATACTTTTTCCTTTACCACTATATAAATATACTATTACATACATCTCAGAGCATTTGCTTTTGAATTTCAAAAATACGTTTGAGTATATTTCAGTGTCTGTACTTTTTATGTTGACTTAAGTAGAAATCTGGATCAGTATTGCCATCTCTGGCTGTATCACTTTATTTACTAGTTCCCTTTTCAATTGTTATTATTATTTCATCATTTCAACATGTTGACTGGATTGTTTACTGTGTCCAAATTGAAATTCCATCTATGTATATTGTCTGGATACGCATGGCAGATTTAAGCTGATTCTGTGTGTGTCTCCGATCATGTGTCGAACTTGTGCTCCAAGTCGTATGAATAATGAATCTCCTCATAACTTTCGTTGGCTTTTCCGATGACGTGATATATACCTGTGACCTTCTTTCCGTTTTCCTCACTCCGTGTATGTGTGTGCCATACAGGTAGAATACCCGCTACAGGCGTTGACGTGTTCAAGTCCTATTTTCCCCAGGCTTCCGCGCACGTGTATGTATTACTTCCCGAGCCACACGATGTGATCCTTAGGTGTCACAGCAGTCATCTACATCACGGTACGCTTCTATAAGGGCACCTACTGTCAGTGATGTGTCGTTCACAAACCATTCATTCAACTTTTTTTTTTTTCTTGGGGAACGAAACACTGATTCAGTATGTAAAATGTTTCAGTTCTTTTGAATCACTTGATCAAGAGCTATAGGCACACAACACTCACTTAAGTACAGCTGGCAGGTGCCAAGACATTAAGAGATTTTAAACATCCATGGTTTCCACGTGCAACAGCGACGGGTTCTGGAAATCGACCCCTACTCTCACTGATTTCAGTTGTGTAGTATCCACAGTAATCGGTAAACAGGTTGCCGCAGCTATGGAGGGCGCTGTCTAATCAGTGGAGTGTGGTGGATCCACAATTAATAGAATTATCGAGGAATATACAGGATTTCATCATGTCTGGTTTAGATACAATGGGAGGTCACATGGACTGGCTGACAGGGTTCAGCCTATCATTGTGACGTCACATGTCTGGGATGTTCTGTGTTCTGTCTATTAAAGCAGTGAGCCGACAGGCAACCTGCCTCTTTGAAGTCCTGTTTGGAATAAACACATATCACATTGAGCACATTGGAGTGATCGTCCCTCGGTTATTCCGCCGCCGCCGCCGGACTTTACGACCTCCAAAGGAGTTGATTTTTTTAATATGTGCAAAGTGCGGAATAAAAGTGCATCCCGTTGCTTTCTCACTCGTTTTTTAAAATATCATTGGAGAGAGCTAGAGAAGAGTTGTTTTATGTACTTGGAGATCATTTAATTTCACAGGAGAAGTTCTTGTTACTTTATAATTTCAATAACTTAACACATTATTTGTTGAAATTATTTAAGAAAAACAATGCCCTATTAGATTACTTTTTGTTTACTTAAAAATCAAGTCAAGCGTTATTATTGCCATTATTAATATTGTTATTATTATATTATTATTATTTGTATATATGATAATATTAATATATAATAATATATATAATATAATTTCCAGCAATCAAACCAACTCATCCTCATCCTCCCTCCTTCCCGGAAAGAGTCAAAAAACATATCTTTCAAACAAATCTTTTTGGTGAACTGATTCAATTGATTCAGTTCAATGAAGTGAACGATTTTGCCCATCACTAACATACAGGACTGCTGGGGAAAAATAGAACAAGGCCTGAAGCAGCCATAACGACACGCACTATGATGACCTGTGGGTGCTCTCTCTCGCTCTCTCTCTCTCTCTCTCTCTCTCTCTCTCTCTCTCTCTCTCTCTCTCTCTCTCTTGTTCTCTCTCTCTCTCCCTCTCAGTCTCTCTCCCTCTTGGGTGCTCTCGCTTTGGGGACTTGAAATCAACAAGGGGCATTC
>OMKY01046269.1:0-12045 GCA_900302395.1 Bregmaceros cantori | reverse complement strand
ACAAATGATGGAAGTGATCTGTGGCAACATAGGGGAATTACTTCAAATGCAATTTCAATAAAAAAAATATATATATTAACAAGGACACATAAACCACTGCAAAGCAAAACATAGCCCTCCTGGTGTAGGTGTAAACATGAAAAATGTGGACCAATTGATATGTTGTCAAATATAGTGTGGCTTCATATTATGCCCAGATTGTTCGAGGATAATGAAATGAGGAAGTGAATCGCAAACACAGAAGCTCATTCCAGCTGTGTGCCATGAAGGGAAAATAATGTGAGTGTGTGTGTATGTATGTGTTTGCTTATGTGTGTGTGTTGCGTGTGTATGTGTGTGTATGTGTTTGCTTGTGTTCTTGGGTGTGTAACAGGACACAGCAGCTTTTTGCCCCTAAGTGTTTGCGAGCTCATTTTCAAATGGTAATTTGCCTTATCTTAAACAAACTCAGTGAGTGTAAGTAAGTGATTATTTGCATGGATGGCAATCTTTGTCAGGACGCCGCGGGTGATTCTTTTATTGTTTTTTTCTTTTTTTTGTTCTTTATTTTATCCCTGAAAAACCTTTCAATTTGTCCACCTCGAGAAAAAAAGGTATCTTTTATAAATATTTTCGCTCAGGGGCTGAGATAAAGTGAAAACTAAAACTGAGTTCTAAAAAAAACCCAGCTCAGTTACCTTTAAAGTAAAGTAGTCAATAATCTGGGGGTGGGCGCAGTGGCAGAGTGGTTATAGAGTGCATCCCTGCACCATAGGTTGAGCTGTGTCGCGGGTTCTAATCCCCATCTCCGGCTTGTCTGCAATGTCTCCCCCGACTCTTCATCCCAGTTTCCGATTTAATCCTGTCGCTATCTCTCTCGGAACGGAAAAAGTGGCTTGCGCCCAAAAAAGTAAGTAAGTCAGTAAGTAAGTAAGTAGTCAATAATCTAAAAGTCACCTTTGGGCGGAGTAATCAGTCAGTAATCAGTAGTCGGGTTAGTAAATATGACAATAATGGTGCTGCGTGAGTGCACACATCGACTCAAGATAGGTATGTCAAATAGAATCAAACTTTATTCATATAGCACCTTTCATGCAGAGCCATTCAAAGTGCTTCACAGCAACACAACACAACAAAACAAAACAACAAAATTAAAAGGAACAATTGACCCACAACCTTCCCAACCCATTAAAAAGCAAGCATACACACATAGCCATGCACGCGGTCGCCGACACACACACACACACACAGGCAATGGATTTGTCAGTAAAATTATAGACATGGCTTGGCACAGAGGCTATTCAGCAAGCGGAAACACTGGATTTATGAATGGCGTTTATTCTGCCAAACCATGGACTAATAAATGACATGCTTCATCTACATGACGGGAACAAATCAAATCAACTTTATTTATAGAGCACATTTTTTCAACCACAAGGAAGACCAAAGTGCTGTACACTGCGAGCATAGAGGAGGGGGGCACAAAACAGAGCAGAACAGCACAGAGATAGCACAACCCCACAAACAGGTGTAATGAACAGTCAGTAAAAAGCTAGAGCTGATTGTAAAAGGTGGTAGCTACAACAATGATAAAAGATGAGGATAAAAGATAATAAAACAGGTAAGCAGTAAGAATAAATAATGAAAAGTAAATAAATTAAATGAATCGCAGAGTAGTAAGGGGTATAAGAGTGGTAGAGGGACCCATGCCGTCTCAGTCGGATTACACACCACTGAATGCAAGTGAGAAAAGGTGTGTTTTTAAAAGACCTTTAAAGGCTCTAAGTGTCGGTGCCTGGCGTATAGGCAGGGGGAGGGCGTTCCACAGTCTGGGAGCTGCGACTGCGAACGCCCTGTCACCTCTGTTTTTTAAGTTAGACCGTGGTACAGCCAGCAGCACTTGGTTTGAAGACCTGAGCGACCTGTGCTGGCTGTATGGGTGGAGGAGGTCGGAAAGGTGCGTGGGTGCCAAGTCGGTAAGGCATTTAAAAACAAATAGAGCGAGTTTAAAATTGATTCTGTACTGGACAGGGAGCCAGTGAAGGAATGCCAGAATAGGTGTGATGTGCTCGCGCCTCCGCGTCTGGGTGAGCAGGCGGGCGGCGGAATTCTGCACAAGCTGCAGGAGGGCGAGCGTGGACTGGTTTATGCCAGCATAAAGGCTGTATAATAGTCTGATCGTGCTGTGACAAATGCATGGATGAGCTTTTCGAGGTCCGGCCGAGATAGCACAGGCTTAACCTTTGCTATCTGGCGAAGTTGATAAAAGCTCTTTTGGACCACACTGCTAACCTGCTTCTCAAATTTAAAATCAGGGTCGATCTTTACCCCCAGGTTGGTGACGTAGTCACGAAGGTAGGGGGACAGTGCTGCAAGGTCAATATTGGGAGATTGGCCTCGGCTCGGTCTGAACAACATGATTTCGGAACAAAGTCCCCTAATACCTCCACAGCCCCCGCCGCTGCCCGCGACACCCATCATGTGTATGTATCGTAATCATAGTAAGAACATGTTTCAGTATGAATGTTCGGTGGTGTTTTGCTTTAAATCTCTCCCTCTTCCCATCATGCCAGCACTGCGGCATTGTCCTAGTAGTTGAACAAGGACGCCTTCCCGTCAGGTCGCTCATTGTTCTCAAAAAAAAGAAAAAAAGGAGCATTTTACATCACTCAATAACCATCAATGACAATCACCAGAGAAGTGTTCCCGCTGGCATATCTGACAGGGGGGGGGGAAGAGTCGAGAGAATCTCGGCAGAAAAATAAAAAAGTGACGCAAGTCAACGACGGCAGAGATTTTTGACGTTCACCCGACTCCGTCGTTCATCAGCGCCTCTGTTAGGGCATTGACAGGTGGTAATTTAATAACCAGCCGACCTGCGCTGGCAGGAAGCTAGGACTGGCAGACAATGCAAACTCGTTTATCAACGGGAGGGGAGTGACACCGTCGCGGCAGTTATGGATTTTCTCTCTATCTCTCCCTTTCTCCTTCCATCACACGCACTACGTTTCGCTCTCTCTCTCCCCGTGGATCTGTCGGTTACTTTAGCGATTGTCACAGCGGGTGGGCGGGACTCCCGCTGAGAGTGAACAGAGTCCAGAACAAATACCATATTTCAGTTACAGTTGGTTTCATAGGAAGAGAACTGCTTTAGTAAAGTGCTATGAACGCATTACTGTTTGTGTGTGTGTGCATGTGTGTGTGACACACCAGCAAAACGTTCAATCCTTTTATCCTTTTATTGTGTAGTGAACTGTCACAGTAATGCATTATGAAACACAATTTACAATTACTTTTTTGTGTAGTGGGTGATGGCATGAAGTTGTGCAACCATTAAACCATTATTTCGCATTTGGAATTATCCGCCAGAAATGTGCGCACTCCACATAGTTCATAATGTGCACTTCTGGAAGTCCGTAAATTTGAACACAGTTGGTTGACTACCAATTATTCAGCCATTTGTTGGTTTGTTTACATGCAAATATGGCTGAAAATTGGATTGGATTAACGCATCTTCCACAGTGCTTCATTTACTTGCGATAGCACTGGATGGTCGTAAAAAGTCTTGTATTGTGGTTGATATTAAAGGATATTTTGGTTATTCACCAAATGATACGGAATAACTGGAACAGTTGTGGGAGAGAGAGAGCAAGAGAGAGAGGAGAGGAAGGCCGGGGGAGGGGGGTGAGAGAGCGAGAGAGAAAAGGAAGAGGAGATACACAGAATGAAATGCCTACTATAGCTCAGGGCTATGTGCAACTAAAATGCATGTAATTCTGAAATGTCAAGAGACGGCAGCCACCCCCATGGTCTTAAGCAGTGTGTGGTCAAACATCTGTACACGGGGTGCACACAAACACACACACGCAAACACCTACCTTCTCAGCCACGGAACCAGGTCATGAGAGGTTTAGATTAGTGAGCAGAGTTTTTAAAAATCGCACCACACCATGTCAAACAACGTGTGCAAGTGTTGACCTGTATGTGTGTTTGTGTGTATCACGTTTTCTTTCCGAGAGGTACACACACCGACACACAGAAACAAACAAGCTCAGATATGGATTGCAAAAGGCAGCTCGTTCACGCAAGAGAACAAACAAGGCAACAACGTGGAGGAAAAGGAAAAAAAATAAACAAGTGTTAGCATGTGAGTGTCAAGACACACAGAGGCAGCGTGCCTTCATACTCCATGCAGGAGGCAACTCACCGGGGCTCCTGGGAGCCCCCGGCCCACTCACTCTGGGTGGGTGACTCACTGGCCCTATGGCTCAGACTCACCACGCGGCACACCGCACGTCGTGCTACCTCGGGGGAACGCGAGCGATCGAAGATAAGGAATCAGAGATGGAGGAGAAAATAAAAAACTGTGTACCCACGGTAGGAGAGGGCAGATCAGTGCTGTGACTTGGGAAGTTATCAGCTTCCTAGCAAATAGTGCAGGCAGATGCTGCAGGGAGGGTACTATATGCGATTTCTGCCTTTTTTTTCCATAGGCAGCATACTTGTGTATATGTGTAACGAACATGAAGTGGTAATGTAAACTAAAGTGTATGCAGTGACTGAACCGACAGCCACAGCGACAAGACTATGTGACGTGCTACACCACGGGGCCAGCACTTCTAAAAAAGCTCTTTGAGGGTGAATTCAAACCGCATTTTGAATTTATCGCGGGTTGTTTCCCATGGGTGGCGCGGGTTGATTGGTCGCAGTAGTATTCAAACCGGTGTTTAAGACCCGAGATAAATTTGTCAACAACTACACGTTTTTTTCTGCTGTCGCTCGCTGATTGGATGAATATTAGCCACTCACGAAGCGGGAGGAAGACATAACCAGAGCAGCTTTTCGGCGGAGCGTTTCTGTGTGTGTGTGTGTGTCCAATTGTGGAGTTAATATGTTCACATATCCGAAGGAAGCTAGCACATCCATTGGGATTGCCAATGTATCCATAAAGTCTTAATGTATCCTGCCATTCGTCTGTGCGAAACGGGTCCAGCGTGCGCCGAGTCCGGACTACCTCGAACAGTAGGGCTTATCTCGGATGATTTAGTGAGGATTGTGACCCGCTTGGCGCATTCATATCAACTGGGACAACTCGGAAACGAGTTCCATCTCGGTTAAAACAAGTCGGACCCGGGATAAACACGTTGGTTTGAATACGCCCTGACTTGGTGATGCCTGCACGCACACACACACACAAACACACACAGACGTTTCTAGAATAAATGCTTTAGCTTCCAACCTGCAGCAGCATCACCTCCGGCAGCACCTCCATGAGTCCCCCAACCGGAAATCAATAGATTTCTGATTAGAGTGAGCCGAGGGGTGACTTTGTGATTATTACCAATGAAGGCAGTGGGATAAAAGGATTATCCGGTTTCCTTTACGGCAGCAAGAGAATCTATGTTTTAATCACACTCAAGGTAAGAGGCACTGTGCCGATTCGTAACAGAGATAGTCTGAGGCAAGCTTTAGCAACAGCAACTGCGCTCCTACAAGCAGAAAAGGGCTGGCTGTAGTTTAGGTTGTTGTCATTCCAACGACCAGAGGATTGAAGCGATTGAAAGGTTGGTGTTTGAATTCCGCCTCAGACAGTCAAAATGCCAGTGTTCTTTTTAAATTATTGTTATTTCTTCGGACCGAGCACTATTTTCTCATTTTATTGACAGCGTTAGCGTGAAAGGGGGGTGAGAGAGCAGGGACCATAGCGCTGTGGTCTTAACATAGAGTGTATATAAAAATGGACACCGCATTCGTTTTGATGTCCGTGCCTTCTTCCGGGTTGGTATGGGGGGAGCATAGTCTCCTAAAACCGAGCCCTATGGGAATTCCAATACACATATCCCAATCTTAGCAGCCTGTTTTAACCTATTTAAAGATATTTTTAACCTATTTAAAGATTTATTTTTTTAATTTATATTGTTGGGATAATTAATTATTAATTGTGTGAGGGGGGTCATAATTTCACAAACGTGTCAGATTTGGCGTTAATATTTTTTATTTCTGCTCCCATAAGATCCCATTCATTCTGACTCGGCCGTTGGTGCCCCTAGCGGACAGTACCACCGGAAGAAGTGTGGGGTGTCTCTCTCTCATATGCTGTATAGCTCTCTCTATCTCTCCTTGTCTCCGGATATACGGGTACTTTCAACAATGACGGCGCGCAGTCGGGGGCTTCAACCCGACTTTGATGAAAGCAATGGGATGACGTTACGCATGCTGCATCTACTTTATATACAGTCTATGTGTCTTAAGCAACAGCGACAAGACTGTATTGGAGTAGTGGCCCGCTACGCCACAGGGCCAGCCTCTCCAGTAAGTAGGATTGGTATTAATACAGCAGGCTAGTAAATAGGTGACTTAGTCAAAAGGAAAGATCGAAAGTATGCAATTTCCAGAACATACATTGATACACATTATGTATACAGTACAACGGGGCTATTCAACTACTTCGCTCAGAGGGCCACATTGTCAGAAACCCAATACATAGTGGGGGAAAAAAGCCATTTGTGTCTAGCTGTTTTCTTGTCGACAAAGCTTTTTATTTTTCTCGTCACGGCGCTATTGTTTAATATAGGTGAGGAAACACAAATGCTGTACTTATCAACACTTGTCACGGCAAACATGCTCAACTTGCAGGGTGTGCCTTGGCGCCGCACCATTCTCACTGTCATCTTGTATGCAGGTGATAATTTGCCTCTTGGCTGATGGTGGTGGCATCCGTGTTTCCATCAAACACTTTAACAACACTCGTGAGGTAGATGTGATTCGGCAATCAAGATCTATTAACCACAACTCATAGAGAGGCAGGCAAGTGCAGAAGGCACTTGGTTGTTTTTTTTCTTCTCTTTTTTTCTCAGCTAAACTCCTACATTTCTCAACTCAACTCAGCAGATTTTTATATAGCGCCAAAGCCGAAGCTGCCTCAAGGAGCTCAATCAACGAAAGTTGATTTCAAGCTTGGCACAGTAAATAGCAATGTATGGATGACTTGTGGAATGGACCATGAACAATGAAGTACTTATTTAATACTACATTACTACTTAAGTGTTGTACTTAAGTACAATTCGGTAGAATTTCTTTTAATTCGTTATTTTTTCGGCCCAAGCGCCATTTTTCTTTCTTTATTGAGAGAGTGACAGGATTAAGTCGGAAACTGGGATGAAGAGTCGGGGGGAGACATTGCACAAAAGCCAAAGAGGGTATGCAAACCCACGGCACTGCTCGGCCTGTAGGAGGATTTTTTTTCAATACACTAGTAATCCCATTTGGGAAATTATGTACACATTCATTCACCATTGTCAACAGCTGTCATGGAAGGGGCTCAACCAGCGCCACTGGGGTCAGTTTGTGGTTCAGTGTCTTATGGACTCGGAGAGTGACGGATCTGTCAGGATTGGAACCACCAACCATTTGGTCTTCAAAAATCTGCTTGTTGAAGCTAAGCTATAGCTATAGCCAGCCCCCCACAAGCCTGTCTGATCCGGGATTCGAACCAACAACCCTCTGGTTCTGGGAACGCCCGTGATGTAACCACAAAGGATCTGCACATAACATCAGTTCATTCCATACTGCATTACATATAAAAACTATTAGCATTACTTTACAATGTTTTTTTCCAGATGCATGCTAAATACATTGTAGGGTTCAGAATTTAGAACCTCTTGCTGTATTCCAGGACATAAACAACAACCGCATTGGCATAACATGCAATCTCAACTGGCAGATGACTGTAGTCTCAAACATCTGACCAGATATTGCCATCCCGCACCTTTTTTCCTACAAGATTTTTTTTTCAACCTGCAGATTTCTTTTGTAGCAGCCCCACATTTAGCTGTTGTGTGAGACAATGTTATGATGTTCCGGTTTTCTAGGATGTAGACTAAAGACGGCCTTTGAATGTGCCGAGAGCAGGAGGGTGAAATTCAGTTTTCCACCCTCTTTCACCCATTTCATGATGTATCCAGTGCATTAAAGCGCAGATCATCTCAGATCTCTTCTAGTTTGGAGTTTTTTTATTTGTGGAATACCTGATGCAACCCCAGCCTCACCCAGATACTGCCTCCAGTGGCCCCCCACGTGATTTGAGTTCAAGATCCCTGCTGGTCGGTTGCTGTGTTCCACTAAATCGGTGGTGCCAAATTTTCGCACTAACCTGCAGAGTTCTTGCAGGCGACGTGATGGAACCATGGAGGGGATTTTGTTTGCTTCTCCCAGAATGCATGATTTACTCACAACATTGGGAGGGGGTTTGAAAGTATACCAAAAGAATGAGTTATGTCCTCTGCAGAAAAAAAAAAATAGAACTTTCACGCAGTGAATCGCTGACAAATTAATGAATTAAAGATTACGGAACAGGGGAGGTGCAGTACATGTTGACGCGCTCCTTATTATCAGCAGAAGGCTGTGGATTTACCTGTCAGGAGAATTTATGGACGGCGCTGAACAGAGGGGCAACAAGCGGGGGAGGCTGTTCAAAGGTATCTTGTATCTTGACAATGTGTGAAAACCTGCAGCGGGAATGATGAAGAAAAAGAAATGACAACACTTTAACGCCGTAGACTGTCTGTCTGTGTCTGGACCTGGCTGTGTGATAGGCAGACAGATCAATTGACACTCAAGATTGCATGCTGGGATGGCATTTCCCTGCTTGTCGAGAGCATGTGTGTCTGTGTCTGTCTGTCTGTGTGCGCCACAAACTTCCTATTTGAATATATGCACAGGATATGCTGCGATATCGCGGTGGAATTAGACTGTGGCCCTTCAATAAAAGTCATTTAAACTAAAAATGCTGTATTCTGGCTTTTGTGAGTGGATTGGTGGATTGGATTTGAGTAGATTGGATTGGTGTAATTACCCCTGCGAAGGCCTTTGCCCTTCCACGCAAAGGGAAAAGGCCTTCTCTACACTAATAGGGTATTTTCTCCATGAAAATCGTATCCTTCTCAACTCATTCTGTGCCAAAGATGGGTTGTTGTGTATTTCGGTTTTATTGCAAAACAACAAAAAAACAGATTGGGTGATAAAGGAACGTCTGAAGTTTCCTTGTGTGTTTGTGTGTATATGTGTTTTGCTGACAAGGACACAGAATTACATTTTCTATGGGTCTTGAAAAAACACTGGCACTGGGAGTTGCCGAATTTGAAAAGGGCTGGCCCTCAATGAGTTAAATGGAAGGACCCCACTGCCCCGTCTGATATTTTGGAAAAAGAGAACTCTTGCATTAATCGTAAAAAATTAAAGTTCTCACTATGTGGCTCCTTTCTTTTCTACTATGTAGAAGCGAGCCACTGTGCGTGAATGGTTAGTCTACTGTGTGTGAATGGTTATGTACTTTTATTTTGTTACCTTTAAAATTAGAAGCACACAGAGATTGCAATCCTGTGCTGTAGTGGTACAAAAAAATAGCACTTTCAGTTTCAGTCCTAGCAGTATGTGTGGCAAGTCATTATCGATGCAAGTGCTCGTAGAGTAGTAGCCTGGCGAGCGAGAGCCAACGCATCGTCCACACATCGCACATCGCTAGATGTTGCATAGCATTACGTGGCCATGCGTGACGTCACTACAGAGAACGGGGATCATTCACCTGTTAATAATAATGAAGTATGACTATGTTACTTGTAGGCTACAGAAATGCTTCCAGATCCGTGCTCAACTTTTTCAGTTATCCAGGGGACAAACCACCATGACCAAAAACTCTGTAATACATGTATTGTATCGCAATAGCCTTTCTTCCCTTTGCTATATCAGCCTTGAACTCCCCTCACCCCCGTACTCGGTGTTTGGTCTGTGTAGTTGGCCGCTAATGAACTTGTTGTGCAGAATTGTGTCAATGAACTTGTCCATTGTGTATGTTCCTCGTGTTGGCCATGATGATGTATGATAGCCGCGCGCTGCTTCGATGTTAATTGAGTTGAACCCTTCAGACGGAGTATAATTACCGATCCCAGCCTGGCTTAGAAGGTCAGGCTCAGTTTATTGATGACGTATGACATCTGCCTTGACGGGGAGTTAGTAATGAGCTGTTGGTAGACAGAGACAGCTACGGCAAAAAATGTTGAGAGGACAGAAACTAACTTCCACACAACTCGAAGCATTCCACTGTCCTCTCTCTCTCTCTCTCTCTCTCTCTCTGTCTCTCTCTCATAGAGTGAACACCTGAGAAGACCAAACATTGGGCTCTACGTAAGTTTGGTAGTGGTGGATGCACACAGTGAATGCTGGACACGTTGTTCGAATCTGTGCATTTTATAACAATGGGTGGTCTCAAGTCGAGTTTTTGTTTAAAAGAGGAGCAGAGGGGCGCAATCCAAAGTCGTTGGAATCAACGGACAGAGATAGCAAGTAACAAAGTACAAATACTCAAGTATTGTACTTAAGTAGTTTTTTTTCAAGTATCTGTATTTTTTTCGTTGATGACTTTTTCACTTTTGCTCAGTAGATTGTTTTACTAAAATATTTGTACTTCTATGCCTTACTTTTCCCACAACAGGGAAAAGTACTTTTTTTTTCTTTGCGCAACAATGTGGTACGTCTAATTAGTCAATAGAGGGCGGTAATGCAGTGAGTGCAGTAGTGAGTGCATATTAAGCTAATATGTTTCCATCTAATCTCAGGGTATGCCATTCAAAAAATATATCATCTGTAAAGTGTTATAGTATATGAGGATGTTCGTTTCAATGCTTGGTAGTGTGATTTATAAATCTTAAGTGAAGTAAATTATGTTAGGTTGTTAGTAATTTGTTTAACAACAACGTAGACAACCTAACATACAAAAACCTGGCATTTTATATGCAAGTGTATTATTAGTACTTTATACTTCCAATATTACTTTTGAGTACATTTTAGAGCCTGTACTTTTTACTTTCAAAAATACTTTTGAGTACATTTCTCAGCCTGCTCTTTTTACTCAAGTAGATATTTGGATCAGTACTTTGTAGTCTTACTTGAGTTGTTTTTTCTCTCTCTCTTCTCTCCATCTCTGTCTAAGGATTACCTGATGCTATGCAGGCGGCAGCTGAGTGGATATTCCAGCTCCGTAGCGTGTCCGTGTCAAGGTAGGTGTCACCTACCTTGATTGAGAACAAGTTTTTGTTAAGCACAAGCCCACATAGAAAATCAACAGGGAGGGTGCAATTCTCAAAATCAACAACAGGTGGAGATAAACACCACTATGAGAGCACTTCTTGCACATTGGTGTAGTTCAGCAAAAAAAATTAAATATATTTATATAGTCTAGATATAAAAAGTAACAATTCCGTTTTGGGGAAAGTAAAATAGAAAATCTACTGAGTACAAGGAAGCACTCGCCAGAGACATAAATACCTCTTAAAGTGCAGATACTTGAGAAATCGACTTAAGTACAGTAAGGTAGTATTTGCACTTCTCTTCTTGCCATCTCTGGCAGTATGGTTCAGTCTGGCTCAAAGAAATGCACACACAATGTCAAAATACCTCTCTCCTCAACTCCAATTAAAAGGGATAGAAAGGGGGTGTTCTTTTGCCCATACAAGCATGACAATACAGCGTTCCAGGAATAATGTGTTTACTAACTGTTACGGTCAAAGGATATGTAAATTAATACTGACCTCTGGAGAATATTGTGTGCACGCATGGTGTGTGCATGTGTGTGTGTTCCCTGAACAGGAATAATATTTAGCACACAAGATGAATGGCTGGAAATATGTTACCAAATTACTGCTTTTAGAGGCAATGCTGGAGGTATTTGCTTAACTCAGCGCTAAGCCGGTATAAACACCATAATGCATGTGTGCGTGGGTTAGTGAAGGCGAGGGAGTGAGGTAGTGTTTTCCCACTTAAGGAAGACATGAAATAGTGTCCCTAATTTAATTGCTACCTTGTTTTAATACATTTGCATATTAATTGGGCAGGCAGACTTTAAAAAAAAATCCTTTTTCATTTTTTTTTTCACAGTACAATTTTAATTAAGTGTCCACAAAGGTGTATGATTAGCACTGCTTAAAATTCACACTGGCGGAGGAAATGTAAAGAGGGCGGAGAGAAATGAGAAATATGTGTGCGTGTTTGTGTATACACACAAACACATAC
>OMKY01046266.1:0-12231 GCA_900302395.1 Bregmaceros cantori | reverse complement strand
CTAACATAATTTCGGGCAGGCCATGATAGTTAAGAAGCTTGCTGCCCTCCCCTTCATTCATTCCTAATTGATCCAGGTGTATCCCCTCAACTGATTAAGTCTCTCCCCTAGCGATTGGCCGGACAGCTTCAGCACGCCCTATAAATTCTACCCGCTCCTAAACCATGTACTGCTTTGTTTTGCTACCCACCACCTTCCCCTGCTCCACCACCAAGATGGAAAAAGTGTCGTGTATGATGTGACATGTTCTCTTGTCACGGCGCTTGGCTCTGTTCATGGGGGAGTTAACTATCTCACTCTGCGTGCTAGGGTGAAAATTCTCTAAAATATAAAATGTGTGTCTTATTTCTGAATATTCAGTGAACCTTTCATAATTTGGATTTCAGCCTGAAATTCCATTGAGTTTCCCAGCCTGGTGATCAACAAGTAGTGGAATCAACACATTTCCATTGATTTTGATTGGATTTTCATTTTTTTGTGTAGGCTCAGTATTTTGCATTAAATTAGGCTAAAAACTACATAGAAATGTGGTTTAAGAATGATTTTTTTTTTTCACTGAATGTTGTCAACACATAGGTCCTTTGCACCTGGAAAACATGTATTGACAGCTCAACTAAGTCACTGAGGATTGCAGAGATTCATTTTTCTGAATTTTCATTAAAAAATGAAGGGTGCCTACACTAAAATGGGCACAATATTTTTTCACGATATTTCCGACCGAGTCTCTTAATTTTTAGTCCTTAGGGATATGCCTATCAAAAAAATATCAAATAAAACGTGTAGCAGGCAATGTCAGGTTCAACCCTTTTTAAAGGGCTTTTGAGAGTTGGGTCCCTGACTATATTTACTGTATTAATGATGTAGACATTAATGCTATATTATAAAGTAAAGAAGCTGATTCTTTAAGAGTATCATTCTCACATTATTTTCAAATATGTAAAAGACCACATGAAATAATAATTTTTAAAAAGTAGAAAACCACATGTCAATATATTTATTTTTAGACATGGACCCACTACGGGCATCATTTTGTCATCACTGTGCAAGTTAACAAATGTGCATTTTTTTAATGTAAATTTTTTAATGTAAAATGTGAACTAAAAACTAAGCAGCAGCCCTTTGAAAAGAAAACTTTAGCCTTCTATTAGCATACAGTCATAAGTCATATATTTTATTGATTTATCTATATGATATAAGGAAAAATCCTAAACGAATGAATAAGAGAGAGGGGGTAGGGAGAGAGAGGGAGAGAGAGCGGTAGATAGGCAACTCAGTTCCTGGCAAGGACAGGCCAAATTAAGAAAATGGCCGCCTTGACCCAATCACATCACGTGTCACTTTTTTTTTTTTTAAACAAAGAAATTGGAGGGCACTCCTCCATTAGATTAACAGAACATGAAAGGGTATTCACAGAAAACAAAACAATAAAGAAAGTAAGAGGCCATTGCCATAACACAATCCTTCTCCAGCTCATGACCTACTCGGTCCGACCGCGATTGAAGAATTATTGCATTACGAACGCAAACCTCAAAAATAATAAAAGACTAAACGACCCTCACGAGGCAAGTACATTGTTCACACACCACTCAATAAACTTATAATATTCAAACTCTACCCTCAACCTGGCTTTAATTAATCCTTTTGTTATCAAAACAGCATCTTCAGATCCTTCGCCTTTAATTCTGTTATTACGTGACAGCCAGATGGCTACCTTGGCCTGGCCAGCGATTAAATTTAACAGAACATGAACTGCCCGTCCCCTTACTGTATAACGTGGCCAATGTATGAAAGTAGCAAAGGAAAAAACTAGCTCGAATTCTTGATAAAGTTGGCGGAGTAAATTAAAAACAGGAAGTAGCCTGGAGCACTGAATAAAGAGATGGTGTAAAGTTTCAGGCTCAGAACAAAAAGGACACCTATCAGTGTTACCTGGGACTAAATGCTGAATGTTTATTGGTAGCGATAGCACCGTGGACTATTCGCCATTGCAAATCACTACTCCGCTTCTCAGCGGGTTGCTTGTAGAGTGAGTGCCAACAGCCTCGGGGGGAAACATTCTCACTAACAACGTCGACCCACTTTGACACCCTGACCTCATTCAATGATACCAAATTAGAAGTTTTGACGCAGGAATTATAGATGAATGTCTCCAGTTCGCCTAACGTTGGCAATGCAATTTCTAAAATGCTACCCCTCCTCTCCCTTTGCCACTCTCCCAGATCCAGAGACATTGTCAAAGGGGGAAACACATAAATAGTCATTGTCCCAATGGTCCAAATTGGTCTGATCTTTCAGGAAAAACCTGAAAGGATCTTGTGAATGATGCGTAAACATCAGTTAACAATTTAATGAATAATCTGTCTGATCTAACTTTAACGGTGCTAACTAACTGATTGAGAGGAGTTTTTAGAAGGTGACCTCAACACACCCCGCATCCACTAACCTAGATTTTAAACTAACTGAAGATAAGACTGGGGAAGAGAGGAGAGAATTGCCAAACAAAGGCTCCTCAAAAAGCCACATCCCGGGATCTAGAGTTTCTGCACGCTCAGAAATGAACCCTCGCCAGGCTTGCAGAAGGGATCTATAAAAAGGCGTTATCTCATTCAAATCAACTATACCCGGTTGTACCAAAAAAAGCTGCTTATCATAGCCTAGTTAGCCTGCCTTCCTCAATAGCACACACGCAGTATCTAGCCATTGTGGTCCAAGGCTGTACAATAACCTTTTGATACTAATTACTCTGAAGGCCATGATACGGGATGTGATGTCAATTACCCCCTGCCCACCCTCATGTAGTGGCAAATACAAAACAGCTGACTTTAGCCAGTGCTGACCGGGCCAGAAAAAACTATTACGCATTCTCTGTACTATAAGGTCTTTAGGAGGTACGAGTACCGTGAGTTTATGCCAAAGTGTTGAGGCCACCAAGTTATTTGTGATCAGAGCCCTACCTCTATACGGGAGCTGCGGGACTAACCATTTCCACTTTAGCAATCTGCTTTGCACGCTTTCTATAATCCCCTCCCAGTTTTTCTCTTGGAATTCTGCGGTTCCTCCTGGTAACTTTGGGGCCTCTCTCACCCATCCTCCCAGTAGACAGGCTTCACTTTTCCCCCAATTAACTTGATGAAGAAGCACGTTCATAAACAGCTAAAACCTCTGCCAATCTTTCTACTTCCTCTTGGCTTCTAACAATTACATTGATGTCGTCAACATAGGCTGAAACGATCACAGGTAGGCGCTGGTCTAACCCCGGCAAATAGACCCCTAGTAATTTGGTTGGTAAACAGTTAAGAAAAGGTTCTATTGCTAATGAGTAGAGCTGTCCAGAGATAGGACAACCTTGTCTTATACCTCTACCCACTCTAATTGGAGAGCTTAGCCCACCCCAAACCTTAACTAGACAAGATGCTTTGTTATATAGCAGAGCCAAATTTGACATAAAACCCCCTCCAAATCCAGATGCATTCAGGGTAGAAAATAAATACTTATGATCAACCCTGTCAAACGCTTTTTCTTGGTCTAAAGATATAACACCAACATCCAGTTCATGCATGTTGCAGATCTCAAACAGATCACGCATTAGAAATAGATTGTCCATCATGGACCTGTTACACAATATGACTGATCTCGGTGGATGAGAGTGTCCATCGCTGTCTTCAGCCTATTCACAAGGACTTTTGATAGCAGCTTGTAGTCCGTGCATAGCAACGTTACTGGCCTCCAATTCTTCAGTAGAGTAAGGTCTCCTTTCTTGGGCAGAAGTGACAACGCAGCACGTCGACAGGACACCGGTAATATCCCCCTCTGGGAACACTCAAGCAGTACTTCCAACAAATCACCTCCAAGCACGCTCCAGAAGTGGCGATAAAATTCAGCCGGTAAACCATCCAATCCAGGGGAACGGCCTAAGTTCATTTGCCCTATGGTGGTAGTGAGTACGTCGAGGCTGATTTCCATGTTAAGGGCAGCGTTATCACCTTCATCCAGTTGAGGAAGCCCTTGCAGTAATTCATCAATGCTCTCTTGACTGCAGTCCTTGGCCGCAAACAATCCACCATAGAAGTCCACAGCCAGCTTCTGCATTTCAGCTGGATCAGAAGTTAAACCGCCATCTGGGTGGCGCAGGGCGACAATTTGTTTTGGTCTTGATCTTAAACCTTCCAGATTAAAAAAGAAAGATGTAGGGGCATCCATGTCCTTAATACTAGTAAACCGTGATCTGATAAGAGCCCCCTTTGCTCTTTCATTCAAGAACCTACTCAATTTGTCCCTTCGTTCTTGTAGGTTATTATGAGAGATCAAATTATCTGGAAAGACCTCCAATCTCCTAATCTGATTTTATAGATCACAAATGATTCTTTTAATTCTTGTTGTGGTTCCATACGAATATTGGTTGCAAAAAGCCCTTATTTCAGCCTTACCAATGTCCCACCACTGGCCGAGGGATTAAAAATTTGTTTTTTTCTCTCTCCACCTCTCCCAGAAGAAAAAAGACTTTATCCTGTAACAGCCTAATGTTAAAAAGCCAATAGGGACTATGATTTTGTGTCTCTGCAATAATAAAAAAAAAAAATCAATTATGACTAAATGATGATCTGTAAACCCAAGTGGGTTTATAAAGTTATCTAAAATTCTGTTATTAAAATCAGAGGATACATAGAGATCTAACCTAGCCGCACTCACTCTTCCATCTACTATCTTGACCCATGAGTACTGCCGGTCAGAAGGATGTTTAAGTCTCCAAGCATCCAATAAGTCAGTTTCGGATATTCTATCTATGCTGTGTTCAATGGTACAGTTCCATTCTCCACCCATCATAACACATTCACTTTGGTTGCACTGTTTCAGAAACTCTTCAATGTTCGAGAAAAAATGAACCCTCCCAGGTCCTGAAGTGGGTGCATAGATGTTTATTTGTGCTCTAACGGCCAGAGCTCTCCCATTGACTTTTTCAGTCGTAGTTGTTATACATGCGTCAATTCCTGGTGCAAAAAATATGGCTACACCAGCAGACAGATTTGTACCATGTACAGTTTCCATTCAATATTGTTTATCATATTGCTGTGCGTTTCCTGTAGAAAAACTACAGAAAGCTTTTTTTCTGTAAGCACATTTGCTTTACAACTTCTCTTTTATATGTCCCTCCCACCATTTATGTTTAGGGAGCCAAATTTTAGGGTACGCATGATGTGTTTTTAATACATTAAAAAGAACTCTAGGATTCAAGCTTGGTCTTCCCTGCAGTATCGGACCGAGATTTCTCCACAATGCGTTCCAGTCTGGAGATGTCCTGCTGAGAAAGGTCACACCTCTCACTGTTTTCCACAAGCACATCTGCTGTATTTAAAAAACTATCTACATTGGAGACATGCTCCTCAATGTCAAGGTCACTAGCATCGCATGTCAGCTCCAGGACCGACTTCACTTTCGAAACAGGTTACACCTTCTCAGCTCTCTGGATTCCTGTCATCAGAGGGGAGTCACTCTCTTCTGGGGATTCATTTTCAATTGGTTCAGTGTCGGAGTCTGCTTGCGATTGGGTTGCTGACCTCGTTGTGACTCGAGCAACCCTCTTTGCCATGGTGCTTGCGCAACCTTTCTTTCCACCATTCAAGGTCCTCTTGGACTTCCTCTTGAGGGACACCTTTTTCCACTCCATGTCCCCTCCTCCTTCTTCGGTGTTCGGTGCATCACCGGCTCCCTCCACCCCGATGCTTGCGCCGGGCATGGCCACCAAAGCGACACCTCCGTCCGGAATCACCTGGATGCCGCCGTCCTCAACAGTGGGTCTTGGCTCTCCAGTCTCGCCAACGACACCTTTCTCCTTGCCATTGTCCAGGCCAATGTCCAGGGCAGCCTCCCTTCTTCCTACAGCCGACTCGCCATTCCGCCTCACCACCTGCTCCACTCCGCTGGGTCCAGCGATCGTGGCGGCAACAGTTTTGGCCCAAGTGTTGCCAGTAGGAGCAATTGTTTGTTATTTTGTCTGTACTGGAAATAAATTGTTAACCGATTGGATTAAATTATTCATTGCCTGGACATTCTACTTCCCGGTATGTGATTCGCTTACTTCAATGTGTTTCTAATGGATATTATGTTGCCTCGCTCGGTGTCTATTCGTTAAATAATTTGATGACTTTTACTCTGCGCTGCGCACCTGACACACGTCCGCTCCGAGAGAGAGAGAGAGAGAGAGAAAGATAGACAGAGAGAGAGCGAGAGGCAGAGAGAGACACAGAGAGATAGACAGAGAGAGAGATATAGTGTTGAAATACAATCGCGCGTATGTATTTTCTCGCCGTAATTTCACCGGGGCCGCGCGCGCACGCACACACGGGCACACACACTTGTGTGCGTACACACACACACACACACACACGTACATACACTCGCGCACGTTTCTGCTACACGAGGCATGTGGGGCAGGGAGAGTCGTTGTTTTAAACTGGAGCAGAGCGGTGTGCGGCCACGCATGCGCCTAATCCACGGTTCAGGCGTGCTCCGATCCGTGTTCCGATCCGAATTTCGGATCAACGGTGATCCGTTGCACCCCTAGTTCATATGTGAAGTATTTGGAACGTCTTTGACCGATATCACACCAGAACCCACCTTAACCGATCACAAAGTCCGTCCAGAGTCCGTCTCGGCCGATTTGAAGTAGTTGTTGTATTTTGGCCATATAATAGTGAATAAATGTCAGAACAGAGCCATACCGCCAAGATAATTCTAATTTACAACTAGAAGCACCCAGAGATTGCAAAGCTGCGCCTTAGCCCTAAACCTAACCCCTAAACCTAACCCCTAAAACTAACCCCTAAACCTAACCCCTAAACCTACTCTAAAAATTTTAAAAAGCACAATTTGCAGGTTGAAAAAGAAGAGCTCGCAATGTGATCCGAACTCGGGACGTTGGCGTACAAGTCGAGCACGCTAGCGATGGGGAGCAGACAAACTTAAGTTGCTGTCGGCGGCGTGTCCGCCATGTTTTAATTCCAAAACATCCCGAATGTGATTGGAAACGTCTTTATTTATATAGCAATTTCCATGCAGAGCAATGTTACTTATAGGCTACAGAAATGCACCAAACTAGAATCACTTCTTTCTTTCATTAAGTCCAACAACTCTGGAAAATTTCATCCAGATCCGTGCTCAAGTTATTCAGATATCGAGGGGACAAACCAACACGGGTGAAAACATAACCACCTTTGCCGGGATCCACCACGGCAAAGGTGGTAGAGAATTGCTTCTTACCTCCTGGTGGGGGCTCGCGGACCCCCGGTTAAGAACCACTGGTTTAGATCACAGCATCACGCAGCACTGTTCTACTCCCCTCGTCGGCTTTTCGGCGATGACTACTAAAAAATAATGCATCAGTAGTGCATTCAATGAGATACTGCACTGTGGGGTAATTTGCGTGCAATTTATAGGCAGGGTTGGGAAATAACAGATTACATGTAATCAGATTACAAAAATAAAGTAACTGTAGTCCGTTACAACTACATTTAAAAAAAAATAATCTGGATTACAGTTACATTGGTGGTAACGGGATTACACACATGAAATAACATTAGGTCCAGCCTCGTCACTGCGTCTTGCGTTGTCCCTGAACCTCTAATGTCCGGCCCCGCTCAACTCCCCGGCAGGCGGAACACTCGGCCCAAGTGCTGCAGCAGGGCCTGTAGTACTGTCACGTGTGGCGCGGCAGCACGCCCCCCGTCGGACTCGACGGAGGATGGTAGAGTGAACCGCCGCAGCAGGGCCGAGTACTGTCATGCACGCCACGGTGACACGCCTCTGTTGGACACCACGGAGGATGGTAGAGTGAACCGCCGCAGCGCACGTGACTCTATGCTCTTTAAATCGGGCCAGTCAGCCGCTCGTGCCGCTGCCCGGCTGCTGCGGGAGTGGGTTGTTGCGGTGCACGCAACACGCCGCTCCGTGCTGCCCGCACCGACCAACCCGCTCGGTGGGGAGTGGAGTGCGACCGGACGAGTTCATCCTCATGCGCAGGGAACCGAGGAATTGCTATTGTTGTCACTGGCTGTATCTGACACACGGTGATCGGAAACCTATCACGTTTAAATGCCCTGTGTGGCATGTGCATTGCAGCGGTTTCCTGGTGCCATGTAGACGCCTCATGTAGCTTCAAAATCACGCGCTCTTTAGAGCTGGAGTGATGGGATTAAAAAGACTATTATTTTAATTGCGTCAACTCAAATAAACTTGCTTTTTTTTTTCAATGTATTTTTTTTCTCAAACAAGTGAAAACAGAAAAGTGTGTATCATGTTTTATATTCTTTAATTTGACTTTAAAAAAAATATTAATTTCTTTTTTTCTTATGTTCATATAAAGTACGAGTTGAATTGACTTGACAGTTAATTTTATTGAATCTATTTGAAAGTAATCCAAAAGTAATTCAAAGTAATCCGTAACATTACATTTAAAATTGGGTAACTTTTAACTCTAATGGATTACTTTTAAAAAGTAACCTTCCCAACCCTGTATATAGGCTACATGCATATTCACTACAAATTAAGGTGGTGAGTAGGGAGCGATTTTGGACATGCTTCCGTGTGCAGTCATACTGCCACAGTGTGACTGAAGAATGAGCCAAAATACATGTGTTACACTTTATGTGTGTGCGTACATACAAAGATGTGTTTGACCCAGGGGTTAATTCAGTCGAATTTGGGAAGTGAGAAGATTGTTGGAGAAAAAAAAAAGTTAGAGTGGGGTTCGGGGGGATGGGAGTGGTAGAGGCGACGAGACCAGACTTAAATCTTAAACTGGGGGTCAGGTGTAAACACACGCGCACACACACGGTTGTACACTTACTACACATGGCGGCCAGATGTTGGCCGACTGAGAGCGATGACCGTGCCTCTTGTTCCTTCCTCACCTGTCTGGCTGCCGGAGGGACGTTGGCCAGCGGGGGGACGGGAGGGGAGGAAGGTAGTCTATGGTGTGTGCGTGTGGTGATGTTGGGGATGGGGTGTGAGAGTGGGGGGGGTCTCCCGAAAAACAAAGAATAAGAATGACATTAACCCTAACCAAAATCCTCTTAGCGGCGCATATACGAGATGGTCAAAGATTTTTACGAATCTTTCACCCTGCAATACCTTCTTTGGCAGCAATAGGGCTCTCATGAGCTCCGCTCCAACATATTCAGGTTTCTTTTGTTCTTTTCGGTTATCTATGAGCTAAGCAGGAAAACATGGCCGAACCACCCCATCAGGAAGTATCACTGATTTATAGCCGATGGGAGGGGACATCCGATGATGTCACACCTTGTAGCCAATCAGAACAATGGAGACGTGACTCTACAAGTCACATTTCCATAACAGCAACAAGGAAGTTATTGCTTGCCTGAACAACTGTGAAAATTATGGCAGCTTACACAATCCTGCATGCTTCTGTTGTTATTGAGCCCCTTGATGCTTTACATGCCAGTGTACAAACCCTAACACTATTACTGTGTAACCTTGGCCCCCCGAGTATAGTGATATTCTAAGACTAGTACCATTATTATTATCATTATTATTACTATTATTATTACTGTTGCCATATTGCTACTAATGTTTATTGTCTTGCTATTATACTTACTGTACAGAGAGTTGACCAATGTCCTAAGACAAATATCTGTACCAAAAGGCAATAAAGTGTTCCTTTTTTTAAAGTTATTTTTTTCCGGGAGAAGCGCCATTTTCCAATTGCATTGATAGGGTTAGTGCAAAAGTGGGAAGAGAGAGACCGGGGGAAGACAGGGTCCGAGTTGTAGACCGAAGGTTCTATAGATCGAACTCTCACAAAGCCGACCGCTGCACACCGGTAAGTCGCCAACCTCTCGCTCGGGTTAAGGTTCGGTTAGGAGTTAGCGGTTAGGTTCACAAAGTGCGCGTTGGCTCTGGGTTAAATGCCAACCGCCACCGCCACACAGCGTGCGTTGGCTCTGGATGGGTGGGAGAATGGTGTCCGCTGAGCAGCGGCATTCGGATTTGTGAACCCCGCGGAAGGGTCAGAAGACCAACACGGGAGTTGTGAACCTTCGCTCTATAGCACCTTCGGTCTACAGACATGCATCTGGGAAGACCTTGCATAAATGTCGCAATTACTGTGAAACTAAGCACAGAGCGAGAATGCAATAAAGTGATCCTGAAGACATTTTAGAAAAGAAAACAATGTAAACACAAGAGAATCAAGGATCTATTCTATATATGATGAGCTGATTAAATATAATTTGTGGATTCTCACAAAGTGCTTGGAAGTAAATGGGTTAGAAATAACGGTTTAACCCCCTATGTTTAGACACAGCAAGGTTAGGGGTAAACATAGGGATTTCGGAACATATGGATTTCGGCACATAGGGCTGACCCCGAAATAACCACCGACACACACAGATGCAGCAGTGGAGCAATAACGATTATTAAGATAGCTTTGTTGTGGTGAAGCCATGTGGCTTTCGCTGCTTTTAATAATAAAACGGACAGAGATACACGAACCATAGTGACGTAATGCTGTGGACATATGGTGGGAGTATATTAATACGCCTCCAGAACACGACACGGCTGGTCTGACCGGGAGCCCACAAAGCTATTACCGGCCGCCGCAAACGCATTGACAGATAACTACGTGGAAGCAGATTATTGTCAGGTTTATTTTTTCAACTCTTCGGCTGCCAAATATCTCATGTCTGTAAATGAGCAAACCTGCGACAAGGCCATGGGGTCACTGCCAAAAGATCTAGACACTATTATGTTACTTATAGGCTACAGAAAGGCGCCAAAATGTAATCACTTGTCACCAGTGGCACGCGAGCACGCTCTTGGTGGTACGCGGGATTATAGTCATAAAAATACATATTTTCGCAATCTGCCGGAGGTGGGATGTCTTAAGGAATTTATTTTAGTATGTGTTTTAAAATGTCAGTCAGGATTATAAATGTACCACCTTAGGACCAAAATGATCAATTAATAGACACCATGAGGATGCATAGGTCAATTTGAATAGCAAGCCGAATACCAAGGCAATTAATCAATTTCAAAAAACACTGTAGAAATTTGAAAACACATCCCCCGATTCACAAAATTGATGCCCTATTGTTTTACTGTTTTTTCCTTATAATAACAGTTTCACAGAGAGAGAGAGGGCTCTCTCTCCGGTCCATATCAGAATGTGCAGGTCAAACTGAAATGGCCCAGAGTTGTGAAGCAGCCCCAGAATCCTCTTGTTATGAACGTTTATGCAACATTCAGGGCTGACATCCCCCAGCATGGAGTGTCAGGCCGCCACCTCTAAAACCTATCAAGCCATCTGGCCAAATGGCATCAATATATATTTAATTGATATGACATATTTATTCTTCTACAGACACAAACCCGGGTCTCCAGCTTGGCAGACCACAGGGCTAACCGCTACACTATCTGAGCTGTGTTAGTACCAAGCAGTAGAGTGGAGGCAATTGCTGCGTGTTGCTGCAATTTGTGAGCTCATAACAGTTGTCAAACTAGATGCTATTATGTTACTTATAGGCTACAGAAATAAACCAAAATGTAATCACTTGTTCTGGGTGCCATTTCCAACAACTGTACAAAATTTCATCCAGATAGGTGCACAACTTTTTCAGATATCTTGCTGACAGACAAACCAACGCGACCGAAAACATATGTATGTAGAATCCTGATGACATAAGTCTTATGAGCCTGGTGGTGAATATCAAGTGTGTAAGAAAGTGCTGATGATTTGCACACACACCAGCATAGGGAGCCTGGAACCGGTGGCGGGTTCCAGGCTCCGGTGGCGACCGGGGCTTTGTGCTACTTGTGCGCTTATAGCAATTAAGCATTGTTTTTTGTATATTTGCTGTTTGTGTATTTGTTTGTTTGCTGTTTGCACAACTTCTAAGGGATACTTTGCAACCTGTTACTTGGCCAATACTGCAACGCTAGCTGTGATTTACATAACCAGAAGCACTAGAAATTTGTTGTTGAGGCTAACCGAGTTTCTGTTCTTTATCTCAACAGATGCACTACAAATATGTTGTTATTTAAGTGAGCTGCTGCTGTTTACCACTATTTGTGTGTTGTTGTTTCAGATGCTGCTTGTTACAAACAAGAAAGCACCATTGTTGCATGTAATTGAAGCTCTTTGAACAATGCTACGTTAAATAAAAGTTACGAAAATGTGGTTTTGCATCAAGTTGGACAAATAGGCTGAGATTGCTGAGG
>OMKY01046256.1:0-18541 GCA_900302395.1 Bregmaceros cantori | reverse complement strand
GGGGGGGGGGGTTAGGCCCAAAACTAGAATCTTTCATAGGGCCCAAAATTCCTGGCAGCGCCCCTGAATGCAGCTATCAGATTGGTCCAGCACGTCACTGTGTATGGACCAATTCAGTAGAAGCATTAACTAGGATGTGCCAACTCGTAATGTTAGGTGAAAAAATTATGTACAACCATCTTCTCATGCTGCAATTCCAACCACTGTCTGTCCTAAAATAAAATTACATTAATTAATTCAGAGACCATGCCTTGGGACATTCAAGTCTGGTAGATCTGCCATGTGAGAGAGAAAGAGACTGTATTGGTTGACCAGTGCTTGATTGAAGCATTCCTATTGGCAGGGTCTCAAACACACACACACACACACACAAATTCTGCACTCGAGTTGGGAATTGCGTGGCAAACAATCATTTTGTCTAGCCCTGCCATGATGTCAAAAGTTTAAAAATGTGCCACAGGCTGGAAACAAGTGCCAAAGGCATTATTGTGTTTGAGGGTCTATGTACAGATACATGAACTGACCTTGATTCCTACACACACACACAATACACATCAACATCTTTTACTAAAATAAATAAATAAATAGAAAAAACTATCAATGAGTCAAATGTGATGTGCTGTCATGTGCTAACATGATTGAAATGGGAACGCACACACGGAGGAACTCACAGCTGCCAAACTTGAGAGGACAGGCGTGTCCGTCCATGGGGAAGTTCATCAGACGCATCGGACATTCTGCATTGATGGTGAGCCTGTGGGGGAACATAACCAATCATGGCTCACCTCCAAACGTGTAGAGACGGTCTGTTCAGTAATTCAGAGGAGAGTAATTCCAAATTTCATAACGGTAAACTCCCACCGTGCCACAAATTCATTGGCTTGTAAGACAAATCTCTTTGACTAGGCATTTAACTGAGAGCACAATTGAGTACTAAATAATGAATCGTAAATTATTGATTTTACACCAGTTTTCCTTTATTAATTGCTCATGCATTATTCTGCTCTGAAAGGCACATTATGTAGCCTCTGGCAATTGTAGTCCAAATAACCAACAAATGTTTTAAGATGGTGTCAAGTGACGTTATTCCAGCCAGCAACTGTCTCTCTAGTAGCGTGTTTAACCACCACGCCACAGGGCCAAACCCCTCTTAAAGTATTTTTTAAAAATGTTTTATACAAATGATTTGACTAGTGCCGGATGATACATTCGCACCATTATCAATTTTCGCCACTTCCAAACCGATCACAGAATGCGGTGAGTCACTTCTAGCAAATCACTTTTCCTGGTGAATTTTTGGAACTGTGCGCAACTGAATTTGGTAACCTGCCATGTCTTTATCTTTTGCCAATGTTTCACAATTCATTACTGTTATTATTGTTGTAAATATTGATAACCATCAGCCTCATTACCATCTGCTTCCCAACAGACAGTTGGATGACTGTGTATTTATCTTCTTATGTTTGTATTCTGAAGGCTTGCATACAAAGTGTTTTGTTATTATAATCAGTGTTTTACTTTAAAGGTAGGATCAACTATACATATTCATTAGGATAAAACAGCCAGTTCTGATCTTGCTGGGGAAGAAGATGGCTGCTGAAATGTGCAATGGTGCTGGAATTATGATAGTTCTTCAAATAATGGAATAGCAAGTATACATTTTTAAATTGTTTGTTTCTAATACAGACATCATGGCTACCCTGCTGGTTGCTCTTGTACCATGAACTGAATGATGTGGAGTAACCAAACAAGAATAGAATTAGCAGTAACAGACTACATAATTTAAGATTACAGTCGTCAATTAAAATAAAAAATACCAATTAGAATTAGATTTTTAAAAATTATTTTCAATTTGGGATCGTTTTCTTAAGCAGTCTATATCTACCTCAAATGCTTTGTATTTTCTGCACATTTTTCAGCTGCATTTTGAACCCTAACTGGCCATTTCCAACACCCATGGCAGCCAAAACATTTGGCACATACGTAGATAAACCAGGTAGATGCTGAGGCACCATCCCAAGATCTTTGAAATTGCACTGTATCATGGCCTGGATTAATTGACAGTTTGATTTTCATTTGCAATTAAATATTTATTGGGGGATAGCAGTAGTAGTAGTGTAGATACTCAGACACTCACTAACAATAAGTTGGCAAGTGCGTTTTTAAGATAATGGTGCCGCTAACTATTAGCAATGTAGCTTTGGCCAACCACTATCGTTTGTTGAGTGCATGTGTGTTGGTCGCTTTTAGCATTAGCAGGTTGCTTCTATTTTGGTGTTGGCTAGAAGACAAGATTCGCGGAGCCATGCTAATGCATGTGTGTGCGCGCATGCACACACACACAAACACGCACTGCGTGCTGTTCTCTGCATGGTGTGGAGCGTTGGTTCCGTTGCCCCGTGACGAGAGCAGATTGTGGGTTGTGGTCTTGCTGGGCCAGGTGAATCGTGTCCGTGTCTATTATTACCATTAGTGGCTGTTGGGCAACACAACCTTAAAGGGCTAGTTCACTTATTTCTGTATTTCTGGATGCCGTGTAAATCACGTGACTAGACAGGTGACTGAATTCTGAGGCCGTTGAGAATCACTGGTCTAAAAACGGGAGTTGGGTGGAGCCCTCTTAGTAAGCTGGCTACTGAGCCTGCATTGTGGTTTGTGGTTACGTTTAGCTGGTGAGAATAAGGATTTATAGTCTGTGTACCAAGGTTTCTATTATTCAAAATAATAATTTTAAACCTGTTGTAAATAACACATTGACATTTGTCTTAGTCGGAAGCTGTGGGAAGATCAACCATAGAGCAGCCCATTTTTAAAGGGCAAATATGCTATTTTCAGGAGTTCCTACACAAGATTCTTCCATGAACTCACATTACGTTCGCATTGGATGCATAGTGGATTGTGGAGTGGAAAGCGACTGTCAATTGTGTTGTGCTCCTTTTGAAAATGGCTATGGTATCCTTCCAAAACACAGTTGACCCGAATGATTCATATCTGCTCAAGACAAGTTTTGGACCCATTTCCGGTTGACTTCCTCCACTACCTCTGTATATGCTCGCCACTTTCGGTGCCACTAAACTATTTAGTTTAGTTTAGTTTATTTGGCACATAGATCAAATATAACCCACAATACAAAGAAAAGAAAAAAAAACATGCCAGGTAGAGGCAAGAAGCTTATACGTGGCCTTTACCTCTAGATACAGTAGCCTATATATAAAAAAAACAGTAGCAGTAATACAAATCACCATCAATAAAAGCTTGACAACATATACTTATATATTGTTCTGTAGCTCAGTTGGTTAGGCAGTGCACTGGAAAGCACGCATATGCCTTAATGGTGCGGTGAGTCGGTGGTTCGAATTCCACCACCAACGTATTTCCCGCATGTCTACCCCCCATTTCACCTGTTTCCACTAACCCTAATAAATAAAGCTTGGAAAAAACAGCCTGAATGGGCTGGAAAAACATTTTAAAAAAACATATACTTATATACAACATATTTTGTCTTTTTATATGATAACTTAATATAATCATATCATATTTTTCTATAACAAATTAAATGCGCCATTGTTGTCTGAAGACAGTAGGATACAGTAGGAATGAGTGAAAAAAAAGAGATGGATTCTGGATCTCACCTCATCGTGTAAAGGATGGTGCCATTGCGCATGATGCGGAACAGCTTGTTGGGAGTGGTCATGTTGTGGGAGATGGAGCGCTTGCCGTTCCTGAAGAATGTGTCGGGGGTCCAGATCTTGCTGACCATCAGGTTGTTAAGGCGCAGTATCTCAATGGGGCCCTCAAAACGCAGGCGCTCGTCGATCCACGTCTGACGGAAGAACACGTCCATGGTGTACTCCTGCAATGGCAGGCGTAGGGCTCATACCATCATTTAACAATTGATTTCAAAGGCTACATTCTCATGACTGACTTTGTGTGACGTTTAGTTGTGTATAACTCAAGGCAAACACTGTAGAAACAAATTTATTAATTGATGTATCTTATTATATATTTTATATATATTATAAAAGATATATTGTGCTTGATGATTGTGGAAGCAGTGGAAAATATTCTGGCGGCCATCAAATCAATCAATCAAAATTTCAAATTAAATGCTCTCTTACCAATTTCTCAATTGCTAGATAAGCATTTGTCCGACCCTGCCATGGAAACTTTGCCAACGGTGTTCACTGCCAGGTTTGAAGGGGCTCATCTTGTAAGAGGATAGTGTAAGGTTGGGGCCCACACATTTTGGTGACATTTGGTGGAGAAATTAAAAGTAAGTGAGAAACCAGCTGGGGCTATAATTGAATAGTGTTTGTGCGACTTGATCATTCTGACAATAGAGGAGGTAGGAAGATACCAGGGACTGGAGATAATATATTGTGATTTTTTTTGCAGCATGTTTTCCCCTTTTAACGTGGTGGCAAGTTGAAGAGTTGCGGCGTACTGCACAGCAAGGGTCTCTTTCTGTAACCACCAATGGCCAGTTGCCAGCTAATCTATAGCTGGGGAGATACCGTTGGCCGTCGATGGATAGTCTCTTGACCTGTCAGGAGTGTATGTTATCACTTTTACTGGTGGAGAGTGGGCATGAGATCCCTTTCCGTAGAATGTTGCAAGAAGAATTTACAGACTTTTTTTTCACATTTTCCATCTCCCCAGATGTCAGAAAATAGTGTTTCCTCTGCGATTTAGGCTACGTGTGTTTTTGATTTGATTACAGGGTCATTCTAGAATGTTGAGGAGCCGTAGGAGACAAAAATGGGTGGCGTGTGATAGATATTTAGATGTGAAATCAAATGCTTAAAAAAAATAAATTCTGAGTGCCAGAAACACACAAAACTAGATAGTTGTTTGTTTTTGTTAGTGTTGTAGTAGTGTAGTAGTGTTTTGTCTTACCTACGGGATGAGTCATTGCCAATTTTCAGGGAGTTATAAATGCTGGGAGTTTAAACTGATTAAGATAATAATGATGATAAAGCATTTTGTGAGCTCACATTTGTTGTTGATCAGTTTTAGGTGATTCGCACCATAAGACACTTAGTGCTCGTGGGGACTAGTGGCTTCGTCCCGTGTTAGCAGCAATACTCACGGAGCGAGCTGGTTGGGGATTCGTGTGCTGATGTAAGCCTTTGAATATAACATTCGCAATCGGAAGGACTCGGTAGAATTCAAACGGTGCTCTGAGCTACGGTATGTGGGCAGAGGTGTGTGTCCTCTGATTGTTCCGAGATTCAGTTTCGTGTTGCTTTGACAGGTAATTATGTAAATGATACTGCAGAGACACACCTCCATCTGTCCTTCATTTCCACTTCAGGGACTTGGAAGCCACGCTTGCTTTATATATAGGCCACCTTGATCTCAATTTGGTAGTTACGACTGTTGTCAGTTGTGATAATTTAGGCTAGCTCCTAAAACACTAGTGTTTGTTGGGCACAAATCCCCTTTCATGTTTCACTAAAGAAAGCTATGAAGTTCTTAGCTAGCAGGAACCTTTGGATGAACAGATTAATGGTCTCTCTGGGGTAGTTATGACCACACATCCTGGTCGAGACAAATGTAAGATGATAGCCAGTGCCCTAATTGACCTTCATTGTTTAAAAATATAGTCCAATAAGCCACAAGCCAGGCTGGAAGAGTAGACCGATGAGGCTTACATAGCAATTTGCAATTGATTCATGTATGTATTTCCTGACTAAATAACTAAAGATTGTGTGAGTGTGATGAAAACTGAATTTTCACTTTGTCAATAAATAGGAACTCTGCTTTACGGTCTAAGGCAAATTGCAAAATTATTGAGTTCAAGATCCAATTGATGGTGCCAAATTGCCAATACCTGAATGTCAATAACAGCATTCAGTTTAGTAATGCAATCAATTGATATATTTTTTAAAATCCCTCTCAACGACATTCCACTACGTTTTTTTTTTTTTGTTGTAAGTTATTTTTGGGCACAAGCACCGTTTTTCATTCTTTATTGAGAGAGATAGTGACAGGATTAAATCGGAAACTGGGATGAAGAGTCAGGGGGTGGAGACATTGCAGAAAAGCTGGACAGGGAATTTGAACCTTCGTCACTTCTCGTCCTATGGTCTGGGGGACACGCTCTCTAACCGCTCGGCAACCGCGCACCCCCTGACATTCCACCAAGTTTTGGCTTCATCCCAGATTGATATAACCCTATATATTTATTTTTATTTTAACTGCTCAGCAAATCTTAGAACTCCAGTGAGATGCATGAAGATTCATCTGGTTGTGAAAGTGTATGTATGTGGTTGGAGCCGCAAGGAGTTGCTATCGAATGTGGAGCATGTTTCTATCTATTGTAGTGTGCACAGCACAGAAGGTCACCCAGTGTAAAGCAACCTTATTTGCACTGACACAACAGAACGATGTGTCGATCCTTCATGTCACCACTGGTGCAAGTGTGCCGTGGGAGACGTAATATGTGCGGGGTGGGTTGGTGGGAGTGCCGAGATCTGAGTCTAGTGTCACAACCTAATCCACTACCGCCCTCATCCCCCAAAGGGTGAGGGCTAGGAAATTGTGCGCTTCTCGAAAGTGGACTCATGTATGCCAAATGGTGGAATAGCGCAAGTCAGACCACCCACATCAAGCCCTCCTAGACAACATAAAATTCTGCTCTTGCATTCATAGAAATCTCACTGGAGAAATAGTGAACTACTCCTTTAAACACATCAAACATTGAGGATCATTGTTACAAAGTCAAGATTCGTAAGCTAGCAGCAGAAAAGATTGTTGTTCTGCTACGCCCTTCACAACAGGATTAGCCCCGTCAGACATTGACATGGCCACACTAGTAGCAGCCTCTCTACTAGAACAACACTGGCCAGGGCTGTATGACGGAGGTTTTGTGTCTGAAAGACGTGATTGGGAGCAGATGGCGGAGTGATTAAAGTAATCACGCTGTTGAGCGGTGCCATGTACTAGCACCATGGCAGCATGGACGGGCATTAAGATATATCGCTTTTAGCATTAGCAGGGGTGCTATTAGCCGGCTAGCATGGCCCCATTCTGGCAAGGGCGCAAAATGGATGGCGGCTGGAGGCTCACACCTGCTTGCTTCCACAGACACGATATGGCACATTCTCAATTGCACATAACACACAAAGGATTGCAACCAATGAAACACTTTGAAACTAACACCTGCAACTTATACGGTCATGACCAATTTGCAACCAATGCTGTTTATTTATTTTAAATCTACCCGGAAGGCATCAGGAAGGTAAACGAAAGCCATGAAAACTATGGTGAGCCAATAATGCAATGTAAAGATACAGGCTAGATCCAAAAGGTGGCGTTTGATTTTAGTGCACATTTGTCCCATATTTAATTAATTTAATTGCATAATTTCCCTTTTTGGGGAGTGAACGTATTCTTAATCTGACTTCTTCCGGCTACCAAACTGCAATGGAGGCTGTGAAGAAACTGAAGGAATTGAAGTCCCATGAGTCCACACAAAACCTCTGTCAGGACATGAAAGAGTACAAAGAGCACTGCAAGTTATTGGCGGATTGCACAGCCAGGACGCACTTGAGTCATTTGAGTCAAATCACTGAAACAAACCATTTTCTGTGTTCATGCACGGGTTTTTACGGAAGTGAAATCAAAAGCCTGGGCCTATATCATGACCTCTCTCTCTCCCTCTCTCTGGCGCTGTCTCTTTGTCTCTCACTCTCTCCCTCTCTCTCTGTGTCTGGATGTCTCTTTCCCCAGCTCTCTCCGCATGTGGTAGAGAGGATTGCTGGCCAGATTAAAAGTATAAGCCCCGCTAATGACATCGTAGCTGAATAACGAAGCTTGCGCGGACCACACACACACACACACACACAGACACACACATGAACATACACATCATACACGCATACTAACACAGAACATCAATGCAAACATAGTAATGTTCAAAGCAAAGACTGGTATCTGGGAACATGCTTATGATAAAGATGGAATTCATGAAATATGTTGTAATGTTTGTTCCCATTTGGAAGACCAAATCATCTATTTTCTATATTTTGTATTTGACATAAAGAGAAAATTAAACAAATAAACTAATAAAACTGCCCCATCGCTAACCTGATGTGTTATGTCAACCTCTGTGTTTAACTGTGTATAATTAAAAAATATTTCTTATGGTCATTTTGAGGTTGTAGTAAGATGACTTCTTGAGTCATACACCGGAGCTCAGAATAGCCATAATATGCAGATTGATTCTATGTGCACCTGCATCCTATCGGGAAGTTCCTGGAAAAGCAGAAAGAAGGAGTCCATCAATTGAGGCCAATTGATGGCCAGGAAGTATTGAGTGTTCCGCAGAAAGAGGACAGCAACAAATAACCCCACCCGTGGAGTGACAAAGAGGCAGGCATCTGCAACAGTCCATGGGGCCCTGGACCATTCCAAATATACTGGGAGTGGGTGGGATTGGGGGTGTGTCTGAAAGGGAGAGTTCATCTACCTGTCCTGAGAGTAATGACAAATCATTATTATTATTATTTTTTAATCCAATTAAGCCTTGAAGGCCACATTATTGTATGCGTAGGGATGAAATGGTTTTGTGTGTGCCGTCGCTGTGATCCCCCCAGATCCCTCGTGTTACTGCAATAACTTTTGGACAGATGCATGGATTTTTTGATTTTTTGATTTTTTAATTTATTTTGTCTTTGTTTTTTGGGATACAACTTTAGCAGTTGGGACGACAGTTTTTTGCTGTTTGTACTAGTTTTGTTCTAAAGCCACAAACACTGCATCAAATGAAAACCTACATTTCAATTGGACGTTTTTGAAGTTAAACAAGCACAAGATCAGACCCCTGACGTGTACCTTTCTTGTTTGTGTGAGTGTTGAGCGCGGTTTGGAAAACATACCATTTCCACATCGGAGACAGGACCAAAAGACGTGACGAATATGTCTGTCTTGACCTCAGTGACCGGACCTGGTGTTCCCGGTGATGACAACAGCAACGGCGATGGTGGGGGTGTGGCGTCCACGTTGGATTACAGAGAAGCGACAGAGTGTAGGATGAGGGATTAGAGGGACATTTCAGTTGTTATCATTTATATACACAGACATTGAATGTGTGGACTGCAGTCCACCATTGGGCCCCCAGCTACACTTCAAAGTCAAATATATATTATTTTTGGACAATTAAGCATATTCTTATAATTATTGTGAAGCTCACGACAGCTGGATGTGTGTTTTTCTCACTTGAAGGGATGAAAAAAAAATATGTCTACTGCATAGTCTTCCCCAAGGTCCCACAACGCACGGAGGTGTGCACGGAGGTGTACACACGCACAGGGAACGAAGACTTTTGGAATAAAAGACTTTTTTGGGGCAAATCATAACTTTTTGCGTGTTGTGGACCTCAAGGAAGACTTTGAGAGGATCGTTGCTGTGCACCCATACCCTAAAAGCCTCTATATTGGGTGTAAAACAATGGATTGTCTGGAAAATAAACCCTCTGAAACCCTCAGGCCAGATTGCAACACACCACCCACCCCAATCTGTTCACGCTACTCTCTTCCAGATGAAAGTTACCTTTCATCAGAACCAAATCATCATGGCACGAACACAGCTTCTTCCCTGCTGCCATAGAGCTTTCTTATGGCAGGTAGCGGACCGGCCCTGAGCCAATATGCAGCCGCACTAGACACTGGCTGTGTCCGAAATCGTTCCCTATCCCCTACTCCCGACCCCCCCATATAGTGCACTCACTTATCGTGCACTCAACAGCAACAGCCGAGATTTCGGACACTAGAGTCGGGGCCATTGAAAATTAATATAAAATATAATTATAAAAAAATATAATTATAAACTTCAACAATCATCGCAAAAAGTCAGAAGTACTTGCATTTATAACTACTTGTCGTGGTCGGTCGCAGTTTACTCCCGCCGCACCATTTTTGTAAAGTTTAGGTCATTTTTAAAACGTCTCATGATTGCATTATGGGTTATATTGCTTCGTCTAGGGTACATCCAATGCTCACTACTTTTTGCGGTGCATTTTGGGATACTTTCAGTGCACTGTATTGGGTACTTGGTGTGCGCCCCATATAGTGCACTATATGGGGGATGGGGAGCGATTTCGGACACAGCCATTGACTATCACCCCGCTCATAGTTGACAGTTTAGGACCACTCGCCATTCGCTCCCATCTCTATCAAATCCTATGTTCATTGAATGCAGACCACCCATACATAATCTGCCCTGCACCAACTGTCCCTCTACATAGACTGTCCAGGATTGATTGACTTGCTGCTAAGACTGTCATATTGCATTGTTCTTCGACATACTTTGCACGAGTTACTGAGAAGAAAATCCTAGACTGTGAACTTGACACAAATTGTCATTGACAATGGCAGTTTTCATTGTTTTTCATCTTTTCTGATGGCAAATATATGCCCCACTTCTAATTATTGGATCAATTGTCACCACAAATGCTCCTGACATCGACAAAGTTAATCATACCTTCCAGGGTGAATAAACAGCATAAGTAAACCCTAAGAGGAGCTGGCATTGTGGCACGATCAGTTTGACCGCTTCATTCAGCTCCATATATACTTTTGCGCCTTCGGCTTAGTCGCACAGCGTGCGCAGCTGTCGTGGGATCAATTGTAAGTCTGTCATAAAAATGAAAAATGAATCCTGGACCCAAAAAAAAACCTTTAGAAAAAAATACCTTAAGAATACGGTCAAATGTCCTAAAATGTAAATGGACATTTAATGACACCAGAATGGAACATGGATAAAAAGTTTGGGACAAAATGTTACAGATCGAACACAATGTTACATGCGGTACAAAACATTCTGTAGGCCTTTAAAGTTTACTTGGACATTTTGGAATGTTTTCCTCTGCTTCTTTTACCTCTGCCAATCCTCCATCCATGAAGGCATACTTGTGTTGTTCTGACCATAGAGCTTTTAGTTTTTTGGCTATATTGGTTTGAGATAATTTAGTGGCCGAGAGTTATTTCATATCTATGATCTGTGCATGATTTGTCATTAGAATGTGTGATGCGGTTCTCAATATCTATAATCAATGGCCGATTAAGTTTTGCCTTTTGTTTTTTTAAACATTTGCATTTATACCGCCATTTTATTTGAAGACATGTTCACACAGCCACATTTTGCGTCACTTTGGAGCAATGTCATTGTTAAGAAAAGCGTAACCCCTGTTTTGCCAGCAATGTCTGTCATTGTCTTAGGACACAATTATTGAAGTGCCACACTTCAGGTGCTTCAGACTCATCCTTTCTTTTTTCCCCGAGTTTGGTTCACCAGGAGAAAGGAGAGAAAAGAGAGAGTAATAGCTTTAAGCCAGAATGGAAAAAGAAGCATCAGGAACTTTCCATGTCATTATTGTTCAGTGCAATTGCCCAAGATATGAAGAACCTTCTATAGTGTTTGGTTTTATAAAACTTTGATAGCATCCTTCCACCAGACAATATGCCATGCAGTGGATGGCAGGAATTGTCAATATGGATGTGAACATGTTTTAAGAGTGAAAAGGAAACTGAAGAAATATTAACTTTATTATTTACTTTAGCAGTAATTACACCAACACATTATTTAGAATTGCACCATCTGGTAAAATTTAAGCATCAAATTTAACCACATAGTGTTATTTAGCTGCTTGCAAGTTTTCCCTCAATCTATAGTATCCTTGCCTGTGTAAAATGTCAACAAATGGTGAATGGCTGCTTTTCTAAAGAAACTAACTGGAACTTTCCGTACCTCCGAACCCTGGTCGTAGTCTGTTGTCATATCCATCCAACAGGCCGTCCAAGATGCGGGTAATGTTGTCCAGATAAACGCTGCTCTCTGTCTTCTGGGTGCTGGTGGCATGCAGCGAAGACATCCCGCTGTGCACAGCATTACATCAGTGAACATGGACAGCCACTCTGTCTACTCAATTCTTGTTTTGTTTTTTTGCAGGGGACAGATGTGCAACTGATGCGTAAAAAGTCTTGATATTTTGTTAGAGAGCATTATTAAAGCGAGCATGGCGGGCCGGCTCAGCAGTCGGTTGGAGCATTGCATCCAGCCCCATACAGTCTTGTGCCTGTGACTTAGTCTCACAGCGTACGCAGTTGTTGTGAGATTGCTTCCCCTCACCAACGTAAGTATGCTGCAGGTCTGCTTCCCCCCCTCTCTCGTCCCCCCTCTCACTAACCCTGTCAATAAAATGGGAAAACGACACCTGCAGACAAAAAAAATCACTTAGAAAATGGGAGCATGGCATTTCTTTTTAAATGACATTATAAGAATATACTATTGAAACTGTTATGGGAGGTTTACGTGGTCAAGCAATCACCCTGGACACTGGAAATTGCGAGCGTTTCCATTCTATGCTGCTTTATTACTCTTCTTCCTTTAAGTAAGATATCCAGCCAGCAGCCATTTTCTAAGGTTCCCAGAAATGGTTTTTTGGTGCAGTTATAGTTAGAATTTGGGGTGGTATAGGATATTGGTTAGGATTATATTGAGATGATATTTAGGATTATGTTTACTGTCAAATGTAAAGTAATTAAGTAAGTATTTTGTTTTAATCCAAATGTTTCAGAATAGAGACCTTTCCGAATAGTGGGCAGTAACCATTATCCATTGTGATGTCATCATGTTCCTCAAGTCTGAAAATTGTTATGTACATACTGCTGCTAACTGCCAACTATAAGCTGATTAATCAATGCAGGATCCAGATTTTAGATCCTAACAAGGTATTTGAAACGATTGCCTTCAGAGCGCATCCCGCAATACCTTTTATTCCTTTCCGTGGATAGAAAGACAGTAATGCATTCAGTCTATCTAAAGCCTGAGAAACACATGAAGATTGGATAATCTGTGTAAGATCAATACAATCAGCGAGGCGGCTACACAGATGGACAGGTACAAAATCATAGATTTAACAGCTTTGATCCTTCAGTGTGTGTTCAACCTTCAGTGTATTCAAACACGGCAACACAGCCCCATCATCGGCACCCCCTTTCATCCTTGCAGGACCTTTTCCAGGACAGGGTGAGGAACCGGGCCAAAAACATAGTAGCAGACCCCTCCCACCCAGCACACCACCTTTTCTCCCTCCTCCCCTCGGGAAGGCGTTACCAAGCCCTGCGCAATAAGACCCCTAGTCTGAAAAACAGTTTCTTTCCACAAGCAGTGATGCTACTGAACGCAGGAGGTAGCCCTGCTTGATATGTTGACATGTCAACATGTATAGATAGACTCTATGTCGATTCCACTTTTTGTTTTTTGTTTTGTTTTGTGACCTTGTTCACTATCTGTTGATCTTGAGAGAGTTGTTTCATGTCCAACTAAAATTCCATGTGTGTGTACTGCATTAAAATGATTCTTGAATCCACATAAGGATTAATCTACGACAAACATCAATCATTCACATGAATATGCTGATAAGTGGCTGACAAATGTGTCATGAGAAGAACAAAGTTTAGTTAGAAGGTCTCAGGCAGAATAGACAATGATAATTTCTGTCTGAAGTTTGTAAATGTCATGTGCCTTTCTGTAAAACTCCACACTGTCTCTATGTGAGTATTAAGTACAAAAAAAGGAATATATTACTGGTAAATTACTCAAGTTAAAGTGTAGAGTCTCCAACTAGCTCTCCACTTGGTTCAATGTCTTGAAGTATATGCTTTGTTTTCAGTATCAAAAGTAAGTATTGAACTGTACCAAGGTACCATCCACAAAAGTACTTTAACTCAGATAACGTAGTGGAGTGGCGCTTTTCATTGTGAAAGTGCACAGTTGCCTTGACGAAAATGAGTGAAGACGTGAAGTACAAGTTACTTATGAATGTGACTAAAATATACTAATACTGAGAAGTCATGTTCAACCATATCAGCCATTAGCTATACAATGTCCTTAGAAGTTTTGGCTTGGCATGTTGAATGTTGGTTGTTGTTTTTTTTTCATGCAGTCTACTGTGTTGCCAAAGCAACATCTACATGTGAAAATAGTTCTAGTCATTGGGGGAGGTGCGACAGGCAGCTACATAAAGCTGTAATTCCATGGTGGTGTCCAATCAATAAATACAAAGGCTGCAACACACAACATCATATGCTTATGCAATCATATGCAACTACATTAACTCTTTAAGTACCACAGATGTCCAAAATAAGTGTGTGTGTGTTAATTTCCAAGGATCTAAAAATAATAATTTCAAGGATGGAAATAGCTGAAAGCACAATATTCTCCAGACAATTTAAATCGTCTTCATTCAATCAGGTGGTAGGTATGAGGTGTACCCGCCACCTGATGCATTGGCATGGTCTGTGCTTTTCCAACTGTTTTCTACATTTTAAATGGGTATCAAATATACTATTTGCATATATTTCCATTCAGAATTCGAGGGCAGGACAAAAGCTACATTGCAAGTACTATTAGTACTGTTAGTACTGTTACTAGTACTGCTATTGCTACTATGCCTACTATGACTGGGAAAAAATGGTATTGCTACTAAAATATCATCACTGCCATAATGTATCACTACCACAGTAATGGTAAAAGTAAATAAATAATAATAATAAATACATAATAAATACGAACGGGTAGAAGGTCCTCAGTTCGACCGCCGTTCCATTGACTTTTACACGGTCCTCCTGAGTTCACGTGGGTTTTCGTGTTTAGAAATGATGACGCTTGACCCCAGCAGGCTGCCACAGATTAGTGACTGCAGAGAAGCAAGTTCACATATTATGCTGTTCCTTGCGTTTAGGGATAGCGCTGAAGAATAATCTTTATGTTTTTGTGGTGTGGCGATTACAGAGCTATCAGCTACCTTAGGTAAAATATGTGACCGCTGTGCCCCCCCACGCGCTATCCAGGTACAGTTTCGTGATAAATATGCTGTTGTTTTTCGGGGTAGTGCACGCATTAAAAATAATAACATGGAAGTCGGACAAGAGCTTGAAAAGCCCCACCGCACCTGGTATGCGTACTGCAAATCGTTAACAGTGGCGCGTAAAGGCGCGCGCGTGGGAGTGGGTACGTGGAGTAGAAGAGATGGAAAAGGATATAAGTTTGACTTACCAGGACAAGACGAGCCATGCGAGAAGCGTGGCCATGCCTAGACTCCGACATCCCCGTGACCATAATCCCCGCTGCTCCACTCTGACTGTCAACATTTCGCATCCTTGGTGCGCATAACGCACGCACGCAACTTGGCGACTATTTTTACGCGTCAACTATCTGTGCTACTATGTGCTGCCGCAGCCGTGGTGCGTTAGCGGAATGATGCGGGGCGTGGAAAACACGTGGAAAAACGAAAAAAATACTCAAGCGATCCCTTCGGAGCTTTTAATTCCCACGGGAGCTATCACGGACAAGTCAAGGTTGGCTAGTAGGCTCCACCTGCCCACAATTACGCACTAGTTTCCCGCTGATAGTTGGATGTGAGTATGCACAGGGAGGGAGGGGTGAGGCAGGGTGAGGGACTGAGAGTGTTGTCATGGGGGGTGGAGAGTGAGGGATGTTGGAGACGGGATGCCCGACTTGGAGGCGAACTGTTGCGATCGGATAAAAAAAAAGTCAATTTGGGGGCGAGGGCGTATGGTTTTAATTTCTTGGTCCAAGCGTATCCAAAAGTATCCAAATACGACGAATGGTCAGGAAAAGGACAGAGAAGGCGATGGCGGTAGAGTTAGATGCAGAGTTTAGAGAGAAGCGTGAGCTGAGTGGGTGGGGGAAAGAAATTGCTTATGTAGTTCTCATGCCCTGTATGCATGGCTACTAAAGTCAACTGAACTAAGCTGATCACGAGCAGATATATACGGATGTATTGTGTTTACACCTTGGTTAGACATGTGTGTGTGCGCGCGCACGCGTGCTTGAGTGTATTTATTTTAATTTAAGTATGTGTGCAACTGTGCATGTGGAGTGGGCGTGTGCGTGCCTTCCAGTGTGGGCATGGGTCCACGCACGTGCAGCTCCATCTGTGCGCGCGTGTGTATGCGCATGATGGTGAGCGAGCGAGGATGAGAGAGAGAGAGTTTCATCTAATGGTTTCTCTTTGCCATTATGCGTTGTGTGTTGGAGGCAGCGAGTGGGAGTTATGATGCATAATTCTCTACTTTTCTACAGCTCTGCTACAAAAAAAAACAGTCCAGCGCGGCATTGAGTCAATGTCCTGTGCTAAAGCAGCACTTGGCAACATAATTGTTCACTGTCTAGATTCCAAGACTACTACTATGAAATTGCTGCTGAAAGTCAAGGTGAAAATTCACTCAGGCCCCTATCCTGTGAATTCCGGATCCTGCAGATGGCGGCGCAAATTCCCTGAAGCATTTATCTGGGATCTATTTATCTTACATATGTGTCTATAAAATTATTGTGTGTGATTTGGATGAAAAATATATAACAGCATGAAAGAAGTTTCCAAATGTGTCTTTCACTTGTATTCAGCAGGCCCATTATAGGTGGATCACAATCTATTGGTGTATTGTAGGGGTGTCTGATCGCCAGGCAAAATAATATAGGGCTATTGGCACTGAAGCATGCAAATATATTAGGAACTTTTATTCACATTGATTAGGTTTATCTTAGGGTTAAATTCACTGATATGGCACTTGTTTTATGTTCTGCAACCTGGCTGCATATACAACAGGCAATGTAACATATTAATGCAAAAAAAAGCTAAACATTAAACCATTCATTTGAAACATGAGAGGAATCATCCCTACATCCCCTGCTGTAGTGAGTCAAAGTACCCTTCAAATTATTTGTTCCAACGTGTCACAGGGATGAAACGGTCATATTAAAATTTGAAAACAAAGTGATTGATTTGACAACTATAGGGCAGTAGAGCCATTTATGCTTAGATGCTAAACTTAGTAAGCCATTCATGGCACTGGATGCTCCCACACTCCCATGATGAACCTTGTGATCGTTCTACTTCTGCAGTTATCCTGTGTTGTGTGTGTGTTTGTAATTACCCTTATACACCCGCCGCATTCTCCCCTGTCGCAATGGACACACACACACACACACTCCTCCTTGCTCACGGAAATCCACGCTACACCCCCCCCCCTTTCATACACTTTTTGATTGCTTGAAAATAATTAATAGGGGGATACTGTGATAATCCCACACCGGAAGTTATGTACACATTCACACACCAATGATGGACTACAACCCAATGACAGGAATTTGGGGCTGGCTTCAAACGTCCAGTTGTTAGAACAGCTGCTCGACCAACTGAGCTAGTCATCAGCAAAATGAGCCTTCAAACTCACAACCATAAGATTACCATCAGACTGGCACACAGCCTACTACACTAATGAGGCAGCTAATTAAAAGTAACTAAACAAAATGTAATTGAGATAATTTACTTAGTTACTTTGGAAACAATGAAAAGAAAGATTTATCCTTCTGTGATCCCTCCATCACACATTCAAAACAATGTGTTATCCATGACCTATTGAGATCAATTTGGGCTTCAATGTTCCAGAAAGACACTCTAGCATGGAGACTGTCAAGGCCCAGATTTGAACCACCAACCTTTCGGTCTTCAACCCACCTTTCGGTCTTCAACCCTCCGGTCATTGCAACGGCCTTTGTACCAAGTGAGCTACAGCCATCCCATCAATAATCAGTAATCTTAGTTACTGTGGAAACACTGATTTGTTATATGCCTCAGCAATTTCTATACCAAGGAGGTCTTGAATGACATTGCGGCGTCCTCGTCTCCATATCTGCTTCTATGGCACATTTTATGATGAGACTCGCTTGTTCCAATGTTGTCTTGTGTTTTCTCTATCACTCCATCTTCCCCTTGTCCTCTGTCGTTGTTCTGTGACACGCCATTCCACAGGAAAGCGCAATTCAAGTCAAAGGCACCGTTGCAGAGATTTATGCAAGCTTTATTGAAAAGACAATATGCATATGGCATTCTTCCCTCTGAAACGAGCAGCCCTGCCTTGTGTGGAGCTCTCTGTAACGTGGTTATAACATTGCTGACATTTCACACTAGGAAGCCCTCAGAGGTGCAGTGCAGATCTCCAGCATGTTCAATGTGTGGGGCATGTGAAATGTGATTACTTGAAAAACAAACTTTAATCAAATCATTTGATTACCTAACAAATGATTACCGCTAAAATGTTGCTTCAACTGGTAATAGGGCCTGAAGCCACCCTCAATTTAACTACATCAGCATGTTCTGCTTTTTGGAAAGCAATTACTTTTTGCAATACATAACCCTTCCAGTGCTAACCATATGCCAAGGAATTTGAATCGTTTGAAGATTCACCAAATAGTCTGCACAAAATATCCTTTACTGTCTTTGGAGATAACTGTATATCCAGTGTAGGACATCTTTAGCCCCGAAGAACATGTGAAATCACTTCACAAAGTAATTATTTACAATTGCCTCAATTCAGGGTGGTTTTAGTCTCTATTAGGTGTTATTGTAAATCCTACAGATGTGGTTGCCCAGAATATAACAGATGATATACTCTCTCTCTCTCTCTTTATATATATATATATATATATATATATATATATATAAATATAT
>OMKY01046244.1:0-10580 GCA_900302395.1 Bregmaceros cantori | reverse complement strand
AATGTTAGTTTGTCAATGTTATTGCTTGAATAAATTAACAACTAGCCTAATGTATCTTATATCTCGGGACTAAATGAAATCCACTTATTAACTGGGACTGTACTCAGTACATCAGCGCCCCCTACTGACTAATATTATAGACGTTATCCTACCCTGTCAATGCAAAAAAAAGTAACGAGCCTGTTTTGGTAAAAGTAAAGAGTAGAAGTATAAATATTTTTGTTAAAAATGTACTCACTACAAGTAAAAAGTAATCGCAGAAAAAAGTACTTCTAAAAGTACAGATACTTGAACATTTTACTTAAGTACAGTACTTGAGTATTAGTACTTCGTTACTTGCCATCTCTGGTCATGAACTAGGAGCACTCAACATCGGTGCGTCGAACGCGTCCATTTGTGGGTGTTTCTGGACGCCAGCCTCCCTTCTACCCTCTCCAACCACAACCCATCTCTTTCACTGAGCTTAAATGCCACCGCCCGCCGTCCCATCACCGCTCCACCAGGTCGGGCACCATTAGCTAAAAAGGCACGTCAATCGAAAATGCGGCGGCAGCAGCTCCATGCGGCGCTGACTAAGGCAATCATAGACTGTATATAAAAACGGACACCACGTTCGTTTTGATGTCTGTGCCTACTTCCGGGTTGGTATGGGGGGAGCCTAGTCTCCTAAAACCGAGCACTATGGTAGTTTCCAATACAAATATTCTAATCTTAGCAGCCTGTTTTAACCTATTTAAAGATTGTTTATAATTGATGTTTTAATGTATATTGTCGGGATAATTAACGGTTCATTGTGTGAGGGGGGGTCATAATTTCACAAACGTGTCAGATTTGGCGATAATATTTTTTATTTTAGCTCCCATAGGATCGCATTCATTCTGACTCTGTCTTTGGTGTCCCCCTCTCCCCAGACCATGGATCGAGCAGCGCCACCGGTCCTAATCCCCCCTCCGACTTTTCTGCAATGTCTCCCCCTGACTCTTCATCCCAGTTTCCAATTTAATCCTTTCACTATCTCTGTCAATGAAGACGATTAGAATGATCATTGGGTCTGGTATATGGGGCCGAAAAACATGTAAAACAAAAGTCAATCAAATTGTGTTGTCCAGACACAGCGCAGTAGGTGGGACAAGCGACGTGCAATTCGATTGGTCAGCGCATATACGGCGACGTCCACCTGATTTTCCCAGACCCAATGTACCGTCTGACTCAGCAGGTTTCTCTCCAACTAATCCTATCAATCAACTAGAAGCACTCAGAGATTGCAAACCTGCGCTGTAGTGGTACAAAAACATAGCACTGTTAGTGCTAGCAGTATGTGTGGCAACCCATTATCATGGCAAGTGTTCGTAGAGTAGCGAGATTGACGCCACCAGTGAACATGCTCAGCACGAGCCACACACTTCCCAGCGGCCGCTGTGACCCGGAGGTCTTACCGATCTATCGGTAAGTTGGTGATTAAGTATGATTATGTTACTTAGAAATCCACCATTTGATCAATTCTTGCGTTTGTTATTTCCAACAACTGCAAAATTATATCCAGATCCGTGCACAACTTTTTCAGTTATCTTGGGGACAAACCAACCAACCACCAACCAACGCGCCCGAAAACATGGTGTAGGTAAAACGTAGGCGCAGGTAAAAATGGAAAAACGACACGTGCTTGCGGCATGGAAAAAATATCTTAGAAAAACCACAAAAGCTTGATGGACACAGTGAGATAGTTTCCAACCAATCATGGAACTTCAGTTTTGGTCGATCTAGGAGGAGAGAGAGAGACGAGGTTTCGAAAACGAAACCTAGCTTGCTGGCTGGAAAACAAGCTAGCATTGTCCATTGTGAACTGCAGGTGTCTGTTAGCTAGCCATTGGAATGTAGGGAGTTTTAGCAGTGAGGCTTACAGCTGATAAGGCGGGACCACTTAGTATTGAGGTGGAACTTGTGGTCGGCGAGCCAGTAGCTATGAGGAGATGTATAAATATATAAATATATAAATATATGTAAATATATTCTTTATGCATAACTATAATATTTCTAACAGACACTATGGATGAAAAGCAGAAGATGAAATGATGTCATGTTCAAAGATGCTTCACTACCCCACTGTCCCACTGTCTCCCTGTGTGTCACGGTTTGTCATGTAATTAGACGCTGACTTTAGGCACTGGGTAAAGGCCACCGAGACCAGAGGAAATGGCAGACACAACACAATCAGTTACCAACGTTTCCACATCGATTCACTCTTAAACATCAGCCATGGCAAGTAACAAAGTACAAATACTTAAGTACCGTGCTTAAGTAGAATTTCCATGTACCTGTACTTTTAGAAGTACTTTTTTCTCTGAGTATGTTTTACTTGTAATCAGTAGATAGATTTTTGACAAACATATTGGTACTTTTACTCCTTACTTTTCCCAGAACAGGTTCGTTACTCTATTTTTTTAAATGTTTTTCCAGCCCATTCAGGCTGTTTTTTTTTCTCCAAGCTTTATTTATTAGGGTTAGTGGAAGCAGGTGAAGATGGGGGGTAGACATGCGGGAAATACGTCGGTGGTGGGATTCGAACCACCGACTCACCGCGCCATTACGGCATATGCGTGCTTTCCAGCGCACTACCTAACCGACTGAGCTACTGGGCAGCACAAAGTCTGTTGAATTTTCAAATGCTGCAGTTGAAAATGACTGACTGATGCATGAATGCCGATTCTAGACAACTGAAAATCCAAAAAATTGGAGGATTAAAACATTCTTTGTTGACAAAGTCCGACCAGGATAGCACAGTACAGTTGAATCTAAGCTTTCCGTAAAACATTGCAGGATGATTGCTTCTTCCCTCCATTGATCACAGCTATGGAGCAGTCAAGACCACAGCAAGGCTTCCAGACTCTCTTGATAAGATTCCAGATAAGGCACCCTGACATGTTATGGACAGGGCTTGTAGGCTTTTATATAGAGTTGAAGAATGGAGGCCAAGGAAACACATTACACAGAAAGGATAGGTTTTCTGCCTTCATGCAATTTCAAGGTTTAGTCGACTACTCACCGAATTTGGTCTGGCAGGTTTTATATCACAATTTTTAGTATCACCAGAAGATATCACAATATGCAATGTTATTCACCAAGAATATGTTGATTATAAAATGAGTCTGCAATCATTAAAGAAACGAATAAAAATCATTGTCATAAGTTTTGTCTTTGCATAACTTTCTCCACGCTCCATCATATTTTTTAAAGTTATTTTTTCCGCCGTAAGCACCGTTTTCCATCTTTATTGGATAGGATTAGTCAGAAACTGGGTTGAAGAGATCGGGGGTAGACATTGCAGACAAGCCAATGAGGGGAAGACAACTTAGGGTTAGCCAACGACACCCCCTCACACCTCATAATTTAACGCATGATATAATTGTATTGAGCATGGGTTAAAGTATAGTGGTTGTTCCATGTGAAAATCTTTGGTATTTGGTTTTAGGGGAAAGTTCAAACAAATTCAAGAGCACTGTTTAGTTGCAGCCCATGTTGAAACCCGTATCAGTAGTAATGAAAATCTCACCTGTCAAAAGAGCGGAACTGTCTGGAAGAATCCCTGGAAGCATCACCCAGTCCTCCCAGGAAGGCTGGAGGGAGGATCCCTGCCTCCACCACCACGTCCTCGCCCGGTGCGTTGACTAGGCTACGCAGAATGTCCTTCACGTTCTTCCCCTTGCCATCCCCCTGCGGAGGAGAGCGCACCTCGGAAGACAAGGTGGACAGGGCCTCCGAGATGGCGTCGGGACCGGCCCCGCCCGATGCGGGCGTGTCTGCCTCCACGGATGCGCCGGCCGACGTGTGGTCCTCGCTGATGCCAGAGTCGTATCGGCGAAGCGAAACTCCGTTCTCCAACTCCGCCGCAGCGCGGAAGCCACCACTCTCTGTGGAGAAGAGATAAATCAGTAAAAAAAACACAAAAAAAAACAATCCACACCTCAACTACAACGGTGTCTGTGATGTTCCATTTCCTCGCTATGTTCCTCACAGTGGGAATTGTCAGCTGAAATCTCCGAGCTGGGTTTTTGTATTCCTCCCCTAACCCATGATGTTGAATAATATTTGTTTTTAGTTCATTTCACTGTTGTTCTGAGGCTCCCATATTGCCACACGTCAGAGAAGATACAAAGGAGATAATAACTTACAAATTGACAACTTAAATAACCTTCTTCATAAAATAAATCAACTTTGTGTGTTGGTCAAGGTTCAATAGGCTTAACAAATTTGGTTCCAATAATTACTATTAAAATCAGCGGTGTTAGGCAACACCTGCCAACTGTTGTCTAAATCATTCTTGCACACTTTCTGTAAATCCTATAAACGTAATTTCACTTTTCAAATAGTACTGTGTTTACCTGCTTTATGATATATTTAACTGAAATTGCTGATCTACACAACCGCTGAGTTATAATGGAAAATTATGAAAATCATCAGTGTTGCCCAAACTTTTGCACAGAACTGTATGTTTATTTGTGATGGTGCAGTGTTTCAAATAATTTACGTTTGAATTACATCATCAACCTCACCTAACCATAATGAATGCATCAAAGGCATCCACCAATGCCATTAGGTGAGCCAGATATACATGCACACAACTCATTTGACACATCAATTATGGATCGGTGACAATCGCTTTCAGCAACTTAATGGCTGAGCTGAGATTCCCCGTGTACTCTGTGGATACAGACTACCGAAGACGATTACATTATCATTAGATGGACACTACACGACACAAGGGCAAAATGGATGAGAGGGGAGTCGCTCAGTCAGTTAGACCACTTCATCCAGCCCCATACACTCTTCTGTAGTCTGCTGTAGTCTGGCCAGCCAGAACAAATGAATCGTCCAGGTATCGCCTGGTCTAGAAACTAGGTTTATCTACCTGTTTGGTCCTGACCCACCGCACCGTCAAGTCGCTTGCAATGCATGGACGATTTGTTGGTTCTGGCTTGGCAGGTTAAGTATGCGGCAGGTCTGCTTTCATCAAGTCAATAAAAATGAAAAAGAAAAATGGATGAGCGAGCACCTCACAGAAACTAGGTCTTAATGTTAGTATTCCAACAGCCACCTTTAACAACCAGAAACAAGTGATTTCAAGTTGCAGTACCTGTGCTGCGTGTGGACTGAGAGCGTGATGGTGTCTTCTTGGAGTTGTCGGGCTCCAGGATGTCGCGGTACTTGGACACCATCAGAACAGAGATGAAGTAGACCACAGCCAACGCCAGGAACTGGGCCTGTTTACTGTCCTCCTGAGGGGACATTCAGACTCAACTTGGGAAGAGAAGGAAAGCGAGCAGACTACATTATGCCAGACATGGTGAAACTACGACACCAAGAGTTGGGGTCGAGGACCGATACTCTCCCTCATTAGTCAAGGTACAGTGGGATCCATGGCTAACAATAACAATTTTTGCTGAACGATAAATTGGCCAAGAAATTATCGTGACGAACAATATTGTATGAGCGATTTGTTTGAAGAACACTTTGCGTCCTGCCGGTTAACAGTGAATGCTAATAACAAATCAGTCTATTGTCGCAGTTGGAACAAGTTTGAAAATATTCCGAAGTGGTCTTCGGGCATTGTGTTGGATTATCATTCTGTACACGCAACCGACTCAGTGTAAAGATTCATCATCGGCTTGTCAGCCAATCGGCTTGTCGGCTTGCCAACAGCACTAAATGTGTTTATCAGGAGGGCGGTAGTGAGGGGGAAAAACAGAAATATGCAAAAAATAATGTATTGCGGCCAGAAAAGTTATCTTGCTTTAAATACTTATCGTAAGATTAATTGACTTATTGAATATTGTGACAAGCATATCCATGGCCATTATCAACACATATGTCTTATCACCAATCCCCCAGTGTTGAACTCACGATGTCTCTGAAGACCACGGCTCTCAGTCGGTTGATGTCCATGTCCTGCAGGAGACGGTCCAAGTCACTGATAGGGGACGACCCTCCAGTCACCATGTCAACAGGACTCTGCAGCAATATGGCAACTGTCAATTACAGCTTATGCACCGTTCCTTTTTTATTCATGGGGCTGGACGAACCAAGCAGACAAATGAGATTGTCGTCCACATTCGGGCGGTCCAATCAACGCCCCAATAAAGCAGGCTTTGTTTGAATCAAGACGTGGGCCTCCACGCCACTTGTCACGCCTACTGCGCTGTGATTTGATAACTTTATTTGATTGACACTTTTTCTGACACTTTTCAAGCCTTAATCCAGACCAAATGATTATTCTAGTCATGTGCGATACGTGAACGATTCATTTGTTGTGGCTTGCCAGGCTAGAGATGACCGCATTCATGTCGGCATGTATTGCATGATTTCAACTATGGATGGGATATTGGTATTGCTAGTGTTGCCAAACATGTTGATGCCGTTACAAATAATAAAGTTTTGAAGCTATGAATGCAAAAAAAAATCAGTTCCATCCTGTAATAAAGTGGAAGTTGAAACGCCAATATACTAACAAAAAAATATTTGTGAAAAAAAGGTTGTTGTTGGCGGAGTGGTTAGGGACACCACACCTAATGGCGCTGTGCCAACCGCAGCATGTGCAGTGCCGCAAGTTCTCCTCCACTCGTCGGCTTGTCTACGCCCGATCTCTTGAACCCAGTTTCTGACTAATCCTATCCAATAAATCATGCCACTGTTTTTCTTGTGAGGCCGACAACAATGGCCGCTTACAGCCGATGATCACTATGAATCAATGTGCACTTCAGGACTTTCAAAATTTAGGAGTCTCTTGTGGGAGATGGCCTTTAACATAATGGTGCCTAATATAGAGCCACTACATTATGAATGAGTCTTTTTAATGCACACACACATAAACACACACACCCACACACACACCCACGCTTCAGGAACCTCAAGCGTGACTTTACTGGAAGGCGGTTGTATCAGATCTATGGAGCTACAGCAAAAGGGCTATCGCAGGGGTGTAACACATAGCGGGAATGGGGCCGTAACAAGAGATGCAGTATGCAATCTAATGCAACAGCTCCGCTAAGATCGCCACCCCACACTGCCCAGGAGGATACGTCTGTGTGGAGAGAGAGGGGAGGAGGTTTTGTGGGGAGCATCGGAGGTCGCCATTCCATCTGGTTTACCAGCAGGATGGAGGATGGCGACACGTGGGGAAGAGAGAGACGCCGTTGACATACTATTTATAGCCCTGGACCGGAGGGAGGCGAGGTTTGGGTTTCACTCTCACTTGAGGAGAAGGTGTGAGCGATTAAGAAGCACTGGCTTTTTCTTCAAGTTTAAGATGTCTAGTTTCCAAATGTAGAGCAGGATTCCATACATCTATTCATCTGTGATGTAAATAAAGAATGCACATTCTGCATGGTTCTGAAGGCCGTAAGCTGCAGGGAGCAACTTCAAACAAGCCTTTTTACATCAAGTCGCGATTCACTTGCATTGCATTTTTGCGCTTCACAAAGTAAACAGGCGCAGTTCCTGGCGTTGGCTGTGGTGCAACATTAGACACGAAGGGTACGTTCCATCAGTGGGGTGTATTTGATTTTCTTGCACATTTTTATCTTTCTTGCCTGTAATCCAGTGGGCTTTTGAGCCTAAAATATTAATTCTTTACAATACGATGGGTGCTGATATATTGAGATATTGACAGCAGGCAGCATTTTCTTATTATATTGGCAGTGTTGGTGTGAAATGGGGATGAGAGAGCCTGAACAAGCGGACGTGCAGTACATAACTGTGAGGAGAAGCAATCTCACTGCGCTGCATGTCTGTAGTCTTAAACCACAGCGCAAAAACCTATGTATGGGGCTGCCATTTAGTAACGTCTTTAACTCGCCTGTCGAGCCAGAACCAACGAATCGTCCATGCATCGCACACAATTAGAATGATCATTGGGTTTAGTAAAATGAGGGTTAGAAAACGCACAGTAGTTGGGACAAGCGTCGTGGCGTGACAACCAAACTCCGTCCTCGTCTTGTATCGCCCATACCAGCTCCGCCCACGTCCACGCTGATTGGTCGCACCGATGCGTGCCAGTGGCATGCCTGATTTTCCAACGTATAGCGATGTATGATGCATTGGCTCTGGCTCGCCAGGATAGTCTTTAACCGCTACGCAACAGTTTTAATCTCATAATTTAAGAGAATGGGATTATTATGACGGCAGAATGTAAGGCATTTTTACACATGACTTCTAACTCAAGATGACCAGTGTGGAGTGGGGTTGCTTGCCTGTGCAGCCAGGGATCCTGCTCCCGGTGAGGTGGGATGGGAGCGAGCGTCAGGGCAGGGCTGGAGCCGGGCGTGCTGCTGACACTCCAACACATTCCTTACTGCCATGGCACACACTGAGGAACACACACATTACGCAACATCGATTAATAGGCCATTTCTACTGATGATTACTTATTTTTTCTTCCCCACAGAGATTAGCCAGAAACTGGGAGAGAAGAGATTGGAGGTAGACAAGTTCCGAGGGAAGGAGAACTTGCGGCACTCGCAAGTCGCGAATGGGGGCGCATTAGGTGCAGCATCTTTAACCACTTCACCAATGAAGCCCCCTTTCATTTCCCAGGATGTTGGGTAGAGGGCACAATCATTTCTGACAACAGTCTGCAGTCCAAGCTGTCCCAAAGCTAACAAGTAACAAGCTGTAGGTGCAGAAAGCAGAGATGTGCTTTTTATTTTATTTTTTTATTATTTTTCCAGCCCATTCAGGCAGTTTTTCTTTTCAAGCTTTATTTATTAGGATTATTGGAAACAGGTGAAGATGGGGGGTAGACATGCTGGAAATACGTTGGTGGTGGGATTCGGACCACCGACTCACCGCGCCATCAAGGCATATGCGAGCTGTCCAGTGCACTGCCTAACCGACTGAGCTACCTGGCAGCATGAGATGCACTTCTTTATAACATAACCCTTTTTTTTAAAGATTATTTGGTGGATCTTCAAACATCACCAATACTTGGCAATGAAAGGGTTAATATGACTATTAAGCACCCAATTACAGGATCCATAATGGGGTAGATTTCATTGCCATACAACATGACAGATATGTGCCCAGAAACAGAAAGAGAGAGATGGATAGAGGGCTAATTTAGTGTCAGACAGATCAGCAGAGAAACAGCAAAAAAGAGAAAAAAAACAAAGACAAAGGTGAAGAAGTGTTGGCTAAGACGAGGCCGGTGCACCGGTCACCGTTTGCTCCACCTCTTTGCTCCAAGGTCGCCGCGGCAACGCCCCCCACATCACACCTTTGCAACGCCGGCGTCACAGTATCACACCCTCCCGTAACAAATGATGCCCCGCGTCGAGGCGGACGGGGAGGGAGGAGATATAGCCGGCGGTGGAATAGGTTCAGAAGCTAAAACCACCGCAACATTTACCATTTCTAATCTCCGAGAGTCTGTTGCTGCTCCCTCGGCCTGCATTTCTCTGCACCGCTCTCTCTAACGCTTGACAACTGACAAATGTTGGCGCTAAAGCCGTTTAGATTACGCAGGGAATTATTCCATCTCGCAATGGCCTTGCTTTTTTCCATTAAGGTGCATTCATTCATACAACCATTTATAAAAGAAAAAAAGGGCAGAAAAAGGGTTGGTAAAGGGGGTGTGAGGGGACTGTGAGACAGAGAGAAAGCAGTGCGAGGGAGGGTAAACCTTGTTACAGTCCAATACAATCAGATTAGGGGTGGCAGCCGCGGCAAGCGTGTAGCTCATCAAATATTCATCCCATAACAGTGGCAGGCTAAAAGCTGCGTGCGAGAGCCGCGCTAAGCAAACAATGCTGGAAAAAATGTGTAGTTCTATTCTCTGACAAGGAGATCATGTGTTCTGTCGTGTTCTATCCACTGTTGTTGTGAAGAGAGAACTAAAAAGGTTCTCAAAACAGATTGAGGAGGGGGTGTCGTTTCGTAGATGGTGCTACACCTGCCCCTTTCTTGTATGAAGCGCTGGGTCTATAGCAGTGTCTGCGATGCAGTGAGTTCTCCTTCCTTCGTCGGCTTGTATGCGATGTCTATCCCCGTTCTCAAATGGGGGTTGAAATATATGTTCATTGATGACCAACTTTACATTGTGTTTGTTAGATTTATTTTAAGCAATGTTAGCCACCTTAGCGGAGATGTGAACACAACATGTAAATATGTTGAAATCTCAAAATCGACAGCGTACAGACAGGAGCTATGTCTAAAGACCTGGCTATGGCTGGATGCCTGGCCACATTTTGGGTATGCCAACAAGACCGTGAGTGGCCGAATGGACAGGTGTGTTCCTTAAGTATGCTAAGGGTTGGGCCAAAATTTTGTGAGGCTCTGGTCCAGACTAGTTAGGGAGTTGGTCTAAGGTAGAATCATTCTCGCACCGCAAGGCGGCGAGGCAGCTGGCGGTGACGAGTGACAGCTGTCTCACCGCCGAGAGGACCGCGGGAGATGAAATAATAAAAGTGGCCCGCTGCCATGCGGTGAGCTTCGGTAGTCCGGGACCGGGGGAGCGACCCACGCACACGGCCACCCGCTCTGCGACGTCCCGCTCTCCATTTGTGAAGAATTAATAACGCTGTGGTCTATAT
>OMKY01046237.1:0-10551 GCA_900302395.1 Bregmaceros cantori | reverse complement strand
CACCCCCTCTCTCCCCCCTCCCTCCCTCTCTCTCTCTCCTCCGTCCTCACCTCACACACCGAGCCAACAAGAAACAACACAACAAGCACATGATTCTGAGACTCTTCTCAAGCTAGCGAAGGGTAAATTAAGTGTTAGACATGTGATGAAAATTACTGGGGTGTTTCTAAGACAGTTGTAAGACTTGTTTTAAGACCTGGAACAGCTTCTGGGAGTGCTTGATGAGGAAGGCGGTGCATTCGTTCAGCTTGGCCACGGTGCCCTTCAGATCCTTAGCACTCGCCTGGAAGGAATCACAAAGAACACACCCACGAGGTGGAAAGAGGACTTTAGAACACTTGACACAAGGTGGAAAGAGGACTTTAGAACACCAGTCGTTTCAATTCACATTTTATTTCGCCACGCATCAATGGGTCCACAACATTACACAGGAGGCTTGGGCCCCAGAGCTTGAAAACAAAATTATTTGTCAAACGTTCCGTTCTGAACGGTTCAGGCAGGCCTACGTTTTAACGTTTTCGTTAACCGCCACCAAAATATCGGTACTGAACCGGTTGGGAACGCAAAAATATCTTTTTACAATTGAATGCCTAAACTTGGCTTCATTATTTTCCATATTATTTTTCATTATATTGTGTGATGTTAAGTTTACATATAGTTTACACATAATATTTGCTGGACTTCAGTGCAAATAAGATCGCCTGGCGGCAGGAAAGTGGACGCACAACCGGAAATGGTCTCCCTGACAAAAGGATATGCTAAAATATATAGAGAACGGTATTAACCGGTTTGGTGGATTCTGAATGTTGCGTTTCTGTTCCGGAACAATTGAAGATTTTTTTGTTTCCGTTTCACAATATATTATTATATTTGGTGGACTTTCAAACTTCAGTGCAGCTGTATTAACACCATTACATTCTGCCCACAAGATGGAGCCCCAGATGCATGGGGCTTGATGACATAGGATAGAATCTCATCATATCTCAGACATAGGATATGTCTGGGATATATATGGAGAACGAGAAAACACTTTTAACTGGTTTTGTGGAGGTTTAGTTTCTGTTCCGGAACTGAAATATTTTTCAGTTTCCGTTTCCACTCCTCGTAAAATTCCTTAAAATTGTGTTTGTTTTCTCCCCGCCCAGACGTACGTGTTTAGGCCAGATGATGTGCGGGGCGAACATGGTGGCCAGGTTGATGGCGGACATCTTGTTAGCGCGCTGGTTGCGGGCGGTGTGGTACAGTAGGTTCAGCAGGAGTCTCAGCAGGGCGCGGTGGGCGGGCGGCAGCAGCAGGAACAGCAGCTGCAGACACTCGATCTGGCGCTGCTTGTCCGCCACCGCGGTCTTGTTGCCGTGCTCGTCCAGCAGGGTGCGATCTGAGGTTGTGGATAAAGAGTGAAGGATGGAAATGAGATGCTAAGATACTTTATTCGTCACACATAGTACATGTACAGTGAAATTCTTCCTCCGCATTTAACCCATCCCTGAGGAGCGGTGGGCAGCTATCTGCGCAGCGCCCGGGGGCAAATCCAGATTGTGAGCCAGTGCCTTGGCCAGGGGCACTGACCGGAGCAGTTTAAATAGAACATGCTTTTGGTGGTGGGGGGAAACTGGAGTGCCCGGAGGAAACCCACGCAGACACAGGGAGAACATGTAAACACCACAGAAAGGACCTGTCCGGGTTGGGATTAGGTCCCATAGGATCCCATTCATTTCACTAGCGGACAATACCACCGGAAGAAGTCGCCGTACGGGTACTTTCAACAATGGCAGCGGGCAGTCAGCGGCTTCAACCTGACTTTGATGAAAGCAATGGGATGACGTCATGCACCCTGCTACTTTATATACAGTCTATGGATGACGTCATGCACGCCTCGTCTACTTTATATACAGTCTATGGATGACGTCATGCACGCTGCGTCTACTTTATATACAGTCTATGGATGACGTCATGCGCAATGTGTCTACTTTATATACAGTCTATGGTCGAAACCTACGCAACACTTGCTAAGGCCAGGTCTGTGTGTGGTCACCTGCTATCTTCAGGTGAACATTGTAGTGTCTGTGTGGTCACCTGCCATCTTCAGGTGAACATGGTAGTGTCTGTGTGTGGTCACCTGCTATCTTCAGGTGAACATGGTAGTGTCTGTGTGTGGTCACCTGCTATCTTCAGGTGAACATGGTAGTGTCTGTGTGTGGTCACCTGCTATCTTCAGGTGAACATGGTAGTGTCTGTGTGTGGTCACCTGCTATCTTCAGGTGAACATGGTAGTGTCTGTGTGTGGTCACCTGCTATCTTCAGGTGAACATGGTAGTGTCTGTGTGGTCACCTGCTATCTTCAGGTGAACATGGTAGTGTCTGTGTGTGGTCACCTGCTATCTTCAGGTGAACATGGTAGTGTCTGTGTGTGGTCACCTGCTATCTTCAGGTGAACATGGTAGTGTCTGTGTGTGAGCAGTGGCTCTGGCAGTTCTCCCAGGAAGGTTTTGAGCACGGAGGCCACGTCGTTGGGGTGGAAGTGGCCTTGCTCCAGGTCCAGCTCCGACCCGGAGTCCAGGAGGTCGCGCAGGGCGGCCTGCCGGACGCTGTTGCCCGGCACCCGGAACAAGCCTTCAACGTGGAGGTCTGAGGGAAGTAGCAAGCGGCAGTTAGGACTGTATGATTTTGCCAAAAAATAAATCCTGATTTGTGTCTTTAAAAATCTCGATTTACAATTTGTTTCAGATTTTGCAAAAAAACAAAACAAAACAAAAAAACGACAAAATATATCAAAACCAGAAGTTTCATATTTAAAAATGTGCAAATATAGAGCCTTTGGCTTAGGAGTAATATAATTATCAATTTATATACATGCTATTTACCTGTATAACTTGAAAACAGACCAGTAAAATCATTATCAATGGTAAAAAAGGAAATCTGATTTGGCGATTTCACTTTTTCAAAAATCCTCGGAACAAAATAATCAGATTTCGATTTCAAATCGATTTTTTTCACAGCCCTACCGGCAGTGAGAGGTATCTGTGCCCCTCGCAACCAGGACCTGTCCCACGACAGGACCAGGGCTTGTGACACTGTTGCCGACCCCACACAACCTGCACCTCACCTCTTCACTACCCCGACCTTCTCCACCAGACTTACTTTTGCTCAGGAACTCGATGAGCTGGTAGATGCGAGCTATTCCCTCTTCAGTCAGTGGAGCACCAAATACCAGGCCTTTACCTGAAGAAACAACATCCTCAGTGGACCTAGCAAGCCACCATTAACCACTCTTATTAACTTGATTGTTGTACAAATGTTGACTAACGAGAGCCAAACATTTACTCCATTTTATCATTCATTTCTAACTAACTAATATCCAACCGATTAGTCGACATCTGTTGTGTAGCCCTCATTGTTGTGTATGGACATTTGATAATATTTGAAATGATGTGTTGAGTAATACTGTGTAATTGTGCAATTAAAGTTAGTTATCTTCAGAATTGACTTCAAAATACTTCTACAGGTTTTCAAATGTGTTAACAAACTCGCCCCTCCGTACTTGGCTGATCTGCTTGTACCATATCAGCCGTCGCAGAACCTGAGGTCCAGCGGCACAGGGCTCTTACTAGTTCCACGACCACGAGTTAACTCCAAATCGCATGGAGAGCCCGCTTTTAGCTTCTATGGCCCTCGACTATGGAACGGTCTTCCGGAGGCCCTCAGGGCCGTGGAGACTGTGGATGTTTTTAAGAAGAAGCTCAAGACACAAGCTCAACAACACACCTTTCCGCCTGAGGAAGTTGAATGAGCGCAGAAAGCCTCCGTGAGGGGCGTGAGGCAAGCGGGGCTCCGAGGCCCCGGTCAGCTGAGAGAACTCGTCCCCGGGCAGGTCCACGAGGCGCGTGATGTTGCTCAACACCAGGTCGGAGAAGGTTTCGGGCGCGTCGTGGCGCAGACGCTCCACAAAGAAGTCCGGGTTGAAGATGATGGGCTTGGCGTCATCGCCTCTGGGACCTGCGCCACCCGGGCCGGACTCTTGGCTGACCAGCAGGCTGCGTAACATACACACATAGAAAAACACATAGAAAAGTGTGTGGGTGTAAAAAGCAGGACATTGTAGTGACCCTACATGTTGGAGCCATCATACACACAGGACCATGTGTAGTAGGCTGACGTAATATCGGCCGCAATGTATGTCATTGGGGCGGGCTTGGTGACTGGTCATTGCATTTCCAGCAGGTTCTGTGTATAATGTATATAAGGAGCCGCCCACGGGCCATTCTCCCTCTTTGTGATTCAGGTCCTGAATTAAATTGCAAGAGCAACTTAGGTTTCCCGTCATCCATTCTTCTCTTACTTACGATGGTTCTACGACCTCTAAAACATTTCACAAACGTGTGTCGCTCTAGGATTGCAACAAACCTTTATTTTAATAGTTATATCCCATTATTTCTAAAATGCTGATAAATGACACTAATGTCAAATGTCCACTAAATCGGGTGCATTTTTAAAAACACCCAAAGTTTCAACGCCGAACAACAAACGGAAGCAAATTTAACAAATGACCAACACTTAAGTTACTCGATCAGACACAATGTCATCATTAAGTGCCAACAATGATAAAAAATAATGTAAAAATCCTTGTGATTATCTATTATTACATTTCTTGCCGAGTAGTTATAGATTTGTCAACTTATCGTTGCAGCCCGACTGCCCACGATATCAATTCTTCACCAAAACATTACAAATTATTAATGTTTCAACACAGACAGCAGATACAACAAGCCAGCAGGCACATTTGCCTGAGATACCTCTCAAACTAGTGGATGTAATACACTTTGGACGTGCATTGAAGAGGTGACCTAAAACGCCTACAATTTTAGTTTCTGAATTTAAGCCTAGACCCCATGGGAACCCTGAACAATGATAGATTGTGGCACGCCCTGCTTGTCTGGTTGCTCCCGTCTTGGTCATCGTCCGTTGAAAACACTCGCGTCTAAACCGCACTATTGCCTTTTTGGCGCAGAGGGTGAAGTGGATTGGCCGGTTCAGCCATTTGACTGCCAGCTAGACAAAGAGTAGAGAGGTCAAAGAAGGCCACACAGCAGGCTTGGCTGAGTTTACATGATATAATAAGATTTTTATCCATGCTCATATTGATATATTCAAGATTCCCTTGGTGCGTCCAGCAAAAGCGACAAGCTCACCGACTAAAGCCAGAGAGGGGTCAAGCAACCAAGGCCCTCTACGACTCCGAAGAAACATCCTTTTTGCTTCTACTTCTGTACCATTATTTGCTCTACCAGGAGGTTGAACAGATGACCCAAGTCAAATTCCTCGTTGTGTGCTTGCACGATTTGGCATTAAGTGATTCAGATTGCGCCTGCAAGACGTAATGTACACCAGGAGACACATACCTTTTAAAGTTTTCAGTATTGACATCACTCTTAGATTTTTTATTTTTTATTCACCCTTGTTACAAGGCTAAATAGAAATTATATTAGAACGCATTTGTGATAAAATATTCTAGGGTGAGCTATAAATAACGAATCATCATGCATGTCATACAATTCATCACATACAAAAATGACTAGATGACAAAGGTTGAACCTTTGAAACGGCAATACATGAAAGAGCCACAAGATGGAGACATGTCAGCGCCTCGGCGGGCTAATATCCGACGTGGAATAATAAACAGTGCAGCAGTCCGGGTATCCACTTGTATGCATCATGCATGTACAGTATCATATTTGAATATCGATGAACATATTAGACGGAAAGAACGGAATTAAGCGTTTTGCGTTCTGGCCAAGGGTTAAAAATCCGTGCGCATATGTAAACAAGGCTTGTGTGGCCTTTTTAAACATGCTCCGTTCCGTTCCGTTTAAATCCCGAGTGGAGAGTTCCGACTAAATGCGGTCACGCCATTGGTCCAGACGGCGGCGGAACAACATGTACATCCAGAACTAGTTAGGGAGTACTCGGAAATCCAGCATTTTTCAGTGTCCGTGGGGGCATCCTGGTGTGTTTTGATATATTTATTTTATCCAGCGTGTACAGTTAGTTTTCCGGCTATTTAAAACGTTCAAAGTCGTCCATACCATCTGTCGTGTCGATCAGCACCAGTTCCACCGCGGAGCGGACAACTTCCCTCCTTCGCCATCTTCACCGATTCGAACGTTCCGCTGTTGGCGCGTTGGCCCGCCTCTCGCATCTGATAGGTAGAACATGCTCCAGTTGCTCCGCCTCTCGCATCTGATAGGTAGAACGTGCTCTAGTTGGCCCGCCCCTCGCATCTGATAGGTAGAATGCTTTTTTAATTTTTTTTATCTTGGAACTTTATTGGCCATTAATTTATAGACATAAAACACCAACGTTGAAAATATGACCCGGGCCATGGGGAAAACTAAATGTAAAATAAATACAACTCCTCCTTCATGTTAAATAACAGTGAATGGATCATTATAAATGCATGGGGAAAATATGCCGTTTCTCCATTATAACAAAAAAGTTATAGTATAAAAGTTCTAACATCAAATATATTCATTTTTATTGTTGCATTATTGCATATGTCTTGATGTTTGATTTTAAGTCTATGTTTTGTTCATAACTGCGGCTGCTATGTTTTATTAATATTACAAGGCCCGGCCATATGGCTGTGGCCAAGGGCTTGAACCCTCCCTAGCCCCTTCGTTAAGGCATCCATGACTAGAACTCTTGACAAGTCTATTTTTTATTTTATTTGTTAATTTACAAAATATTTCCCAAATCCATTCCACAAATTTTTGAGACTCTGTCCAGAGATGCTATATACCGATTTCCAGAAAAAAAGAAAATCAAAATTTGAAGGAGGAGGCATTTTATGCAACAGCCAATGGGGGGATTGGCTTTGGGGAATCCAGCCTCTTGATTTGCTGTGGGGAAATATACAGTCTATAGATGTTCATGTGAATAATCCTGTTACTGTTGTTAATCCAGAATTCAACATTTCTTCACACATCATGTACACCATATTGAATTCAATCGAGTAGAATCTTAAATTATGAAATATATATAATAAAAAAAATAATCGCTAGATTAGCGCTGCAACTAATGATTATTTTGGTAATTGATTAAGCTGCCATATTTTATGGTTACCTTGATTCATCTGTTGATTTTTTTCCCTTTAAAATCGGAACAATTATTAACCTGGACTGAAGCCTTAATTAATATTGCAAACCTTTTGATGTCTCGCCATCTCTATTTATTGCAGATTGCACAGTCATTTCCAATCTAAAAACGTGATCGGTGCACCCCTATTCCAAACCTTTGATGACAACACCTTGCCAAGCTGTGATAAGGTATTTATTGACAATACAAAACACCAATAGTGAACTGTGGATGCTGAGGGCTTCAAAAGTGTTATGAGCCTTTCCCTAAAGTCCACACAATGCTTGAACGTAAATCACAAAAAACTAAAAGCAATGACTTTACAAATAACTTTCACAATGCTTGCTTTGCACTGACATAAGCTTGCGTCATCCCAACACAATAAACCAAAAAATTAAAATAATAAAAGCATGGGATGCGCCTAAAATAAACGCAGCAACCATAAAAATAGCTTGATCTTTTTTGCCTTGCCGTCTGACGAACAGCAATTCAAATTGTCCTGAGAGAAAAAAAATCCACTCGACAGAGAGGAACTATTGGCAGGTCGGAGCCGTGAGGTCAAGACGCGAGTTTAAAAGATTACTCTGCATCTGTTGGGAATTATTACATTTTTAAAAAAAAAAAGCCACTGTACAAGTAGGCATGATGCTATTCTGAACGGCCCCTAAAATAATTGACTAATGAAAAGATTACTTGGAGTTGAAAAAAAAAAAAAGAACAATTTGAAATCAAAATCAGATCATTTTGTTCAGGATTTTGGAAAAAGTGAAATCCTCAATTCCTTTTTAACATTGATAATGATTTTACTGTTTTCAAGTTATATGGGTGAATAAAATGTATATACATTGATAATTGTATTAATCCTATGCCAAAGGGTGAGGTGTCTCGAATTACAAAAATGGAAACCATTTGCAAAGTTTGAAATATAAAACTTCTAGTTTCAACATATTTTGTCCTTTTTTCTTTCAATAAACCGGAAACAAATTGAAAATCGAGATTTCAAAGACACAAATGGGGATTTATTTATTTTTTTTGCAGTTGAAAAAAAAATGTGTCCAACTGCAAGTAACCGCAAGTGAACTTTTCATAAGCAACATGAACAGAGCATGAGTGAAACCCTTTCTATTTGTTGTTAGATGGCTCGAGAATTTCCTGGCTGTCAGACAATTTAGTGTGGGCCCGGAGGGAACCCTGTTAAAAGTCCAATCATCATGTGGCAGATAACAGCATACTTTCATCTTAAAAACAAGTTTCAGGCATTTTGTTGTCTGGTTTCAGCCCATTAAACAAATAGTCTGAATAATGGCATGGGCGATATGGCCCAGAATCTACATCACTAAATATTTTGCTCTTCACCTCTCTATCAGATATTTATGGTATTTAATAATTGTAATCATAGATATATTAAAAAGTGTTGCTTTATAATTGCATCTTCAGTGCGCTCTTGTCGTCATAGATGGCACATCTCTATGAAAGACCCTTTAAACAGCGCTCAATTTGTAAAGCCGGAGGTCCTGGAGCGCTGGGGATCAGCTGGGGGTGAGATGGGGGAGCTAACTCCCCCTTGCACCTCCTCAAATTAAACACTGCCTTTAACCTTGGCCCACGAGACGACCGTAGAGACTATATACACATCCTCGTCACAAGAGGGTGGCAGATCTCTTCACTCTTTCATCACTATTTCATTCTGTATCAAGCCAATGAAATACACAATTTTGCGGAGAAATAAAAAATACAGATAAGGCTACAAATTACAATGCCTGTTTTTTGTCCACTTCCAGCCAGTATTGACAACAAAATGTTGCCCATCAAATTGTATTTGATGGGCAAAAACCTTGTATTGTAACCAGGGCTTTGAACCAATATTTTTTCCTAAACGTTTTGTTCCGAACAGAAACAGAATTATAACGTTTCCGGTTATGAGTTCCACCAATAAATTAAGTTTCCTGAACCGGTTAGAACAAAAAAATATTGTTCCCGGAACGGTTAATTTCGTTCCTGTCAGCTGTTTAATGCTATGTAATATTTGTTGCGGCGAACCCAAAGCGACTCGCTACAGAGGCCCGCTGGTAGCGCTCTACAGCCGAGGTCTCGTTGCGTGTCAGGGTGAACCCACAACAACACGCTGCAGAGAGTCCCGCAACGATTCCTACTTCATTGCTGCATCGTAGATTTTATAAATATTCTTTATTTCTGAAGTTATCCCCAAGTGCACTCCTTTGAGGAACGAAATAAAACCGGTATGAACCGGTTACCATTATTTTTAAATAAGTGTTCCTGTTCTGGAACATAAAAAATAATAACGTTTCCAGTTTCGTTTCTGTTCCCTGGAAAATACTAAAAGTTCCCGGTTTTCGTTTTCATTCCTTGAACCGGTTCAAAGCCCTGAGTGTAATTCTATTGGCTAAATCCTGACAGTCTAAAATGGTTGATATTGGTGAGCCATCCAAATTCATGACGGGCACGCCAGTAATATAGTGGATACAATGCCGTCACTTTGTTGAAGGGGTTTTGGGATGACAAGAGTGTACTACTATTTGGGGGCAGTGTAACAACAGATCATGAATGGAGAGATGAGCGATCAAAGCTGAACCTACTGCCCCCCTCCCCTTCCCCCAGACTAGCGTGGAGAGCCAGAACAAAGGAATCGTCCACGCATCGCACGCGACTAGAACAATCATTGGGTCTGGGCTAAGCAAGGTCAATAAAATCAAAAGAAAGGTCAATCAGATGAAGTTTTCAAATTACAGCGCAGTAGGGCTGACAAGTGGAATGGAGGCCCACGGCTTGAGTCGAGCAAGTCCCGCCTTAACCAGGCTGCGATTGGCCTGCCCCTAATTTGTCTGCTTGGTTAGTTCAAACCCCCTAGACCACTGCACCCAAAGGGAGCTGGACTGTTCGGGACTATCCGCTTAAATTGTGTCTCCGCGACGCCGGCATCACGGAACCGGTAGAATTTTTCGCGCCCGTTCGAGAGGTAGACCTAGGCGTCCCGTCACTCACGGCCCGCGGGTTGTAGGGCCACTGCTTCGACTCGATTGGGTGATGCAAATGTGTGGCGCGGCGATTGGTCAGCGGGCGAAGCGCCTCACAGCAACCATCGCCATGCACAATGTGTAGCCCCCTCGCGCACGTTAGCCGTGTGTCTGTGTGTCTCTCCCTCTACTCAAGAACAGTCCGCGTCTGTCCACCTCTTTAACGCACGCGCGTGGTGTGTAGATTTCAATACGAATTGGCGCTACAGGATCGGCGACACCCACACGGGCTGCGGGGTCCGGACGATTCGGCGGAGACACGCGCATTATGCCGTGTCCCCTTGTAAGCCAAATATTTCGTTTATTAGAGTTCTCCATGGAGTCACGGCTTTAGTCGCGTGCAACGTGTGGAGGATTTGTTGCTTCTGGCTTGCCAGGCTACGCC
>OMKY01046224.1:2373-14716 GCA_900302395.1 Bregmaceros cantori | reverse complement strand
TGTGAGCATGAGAGACAAGACTGAGAGAGAGAAAGAGACAGACAGAGAGAGTGAGAGACAGAGGGAGAGAGACAGATGCAAGTGAGACATGAGGAAGTGAGAGAGAGAGAGAGAGAGAGAGAGAGAGAGAGAGAGAGAGAGAGAGAGAGAGAGAGAGAGAGAACGAAAGCAAGACATGCAGCTCCTCCCATCCGCCCAGCAGTACAATGTGGAGCATTGAGCAGAAAGTGTGGTGGTTCACCTTCCACCTGCCCGGGCCAGAGGAAGAGGCGTCTGGCACACGGACAGGAGGAAAACCACAGCTTTAGAGCCCGTCTGTGGAGCCGCTGCACAACCTGAGACACACCACATTACAGAGACAAAAACAGAGACAAAGAATAGCCGAAAGAAAAAAAAATGTAATGTGTTGGATATTATCAAGGGGATCTTGGAATATAATCTTCACAAATCCATTTATACTCATTGATACGCACATGACCGATCATGTAATTGGGTCTAAATTGACAGTCAAAAACAGAAACACAATCCTTTATCTCCAGATCCTCTGTGGAGAGCACTACATTGACAGCCTAGACCTGTTTGTAGCCCATCCACCCTAGAACAAATAGTGGTTCTCCACCCCGTCTAAATAACTAGCAGGAACTTTTGTCATGCGCTGTTGGATGTGTGCTGGTAGCTTGGGTAATGTGGGATGTGAGCCTTTAATATCGTCGTCACGCCCCCAAAATGGCCCCACATGAACCACATTGTGAGTGGACAAAAAATGCTACAATATTAATCAAAAATAAATTATCTTGAATGAATGTTACATTCTCCACATATCATCGTACCGAGTTGATAACCTCCACTATAGTCTGACTAGAACTGAACAATTCCTACAAACAAATTAAAATGACATCCCCAGTTCCCTCCACACTGCAAAACATCCTGTTGTGTTCTTTAGTGGATGACGGTGAATATATTTCATACCTTGACCCTTCTAGGGTTTCAGCAATTAAAGTGAGGTCTACACACAACAAGAATGTCATGGAAGACATTGGGAATTTGAAATCGCACTGTGTTGAGTAGCGTTGTTAAAGGCTTCTCCCGCAGACATTCTGAGGGCTCTAGCTCCGAGAGGCTTCACTCCCCATCAAAACACGCAAATAAAATCTATAACAGAATGGCTGACAACTGATAAAAGCAACTTACTGTTCTATCTTAATCTTCGGCGAACCAGTAAAAAAAAAAACAGAATTTGTTTACATCAACAACACATTTTCAGCCATAAATGAAGTTTCCGCAGCTGTAAAACGTAGAAAAGCACTAGGCTGGGCTGCATTTGGGAAGAACAAACAACTCAACTAACATCAATATACTGTACATCAAAACATAAATCAAATCACAGAACAGAAATGTCACAGGCGACATTGTGGATTTTAGATCGCACTATGTTCATTAGCCATGTTACGGGCAGCTCCCACAGACTTGATGAGCGCTCTCTGGGCTCCAAGGGGCATAAGACGGAAGAAGGAAGGGTCCGTGTCGTGCCTGTCTCTGATATATTAGCAGCGGTGCGCTCTGCTAACAGGCCCTGGCTGAACGGGCAGGCGTAGGCCACCTCCCGGGGGGGACAGAGGGCGGAAAGTGTTCACAGCTCAGGCCGTTACTCAACGCTGGAGCCCTTGAGCTACAATCAGAGGAATCTGACCCGGTCTCACACACCCACACACAAACAAATGCCTGCAGTCATGTGCACACACACACACACACACACACACACAATGCATAAACCCTTAGGTGATGCATACGAGATAGATAAGCTAGATACTTTATTCATCCCTGAGGGGAAATTACCTTTCGTTGGTTCAGCAGAAGAGGGGACAGAGCAATAGACTTATGCAGTAAATCACCAATAAAAACAGTCATAACAATATAGAGAAAAACATCCAGGGTTGAGAAAGGAAGGGAGGGTTGCGTCATTTAGTATAACATGAGTTACATGCAGATGTAATTAACATACAGTATCTACAGTAACAAACAATTGTGATGACTCAATCATGATCAACTCAAATAGGCTTGGCGATGCCGATTTGCACCAGAATTGTATTAATTTCACTAGATATTAGGGATGGCAGCGATTAGTTAATAATTTATTAACTAATCGATAATGTTTCAATTGATTAATTTTCTTACCAAACAATTAATTGAACATTTGTCTTATACAATACATCTGAAGCATATGTGCACACTGCACCAACGACGAAGAATTTAATCCTTCCGGTCCAGACTAGGTCCATATTCCTTAATATCCCAATATGTCCATGACCATCTGAAAACCAATAATAGAATTATCGCTTTGATTTTTGATCTTGATACTGGGTCAAGAAGGTTTTTTTTGGTCATGTCAGTTAAAAGTCCCATCTTGTATGGTACTGCATTATAATCGCCAGGAAGGTACGAAGTCCATTCATTTTTACCCTACAAGATGCATTAAAAACTAGAATCACTCAGAGATTGCAAACCTGCGCTGTAGTGGTACAAAAACATAATACTTTTAGTGCTAGCAGTATGTGTGGCAACCAGGGCTCGAAACCGGTTCAAGGAACGAAAACGAGTGGAAATGTATGGAATTTCATGAGGGGCGGAAACGGAAACGAAAAAACATTTCTTCAAATGTTCCGGAACAGAAACGGAACATCATGAAATCCACAAAACCGGTTAAAAACTTTTTTTTTTCATTCTCTATATATATTTGCATATCCTATGTCTGGGAGACTATTTCTGTCCACTTTCACTGTCAGTCATCAAGCCCCATGCATCTGGGGCTCCATCTTGTTGACAGACAAGGAAGCGAATGTAATGTTGTTTTAAACCCGGTTTTCACGTTAATACAGTTGCTCTGAAGTTTGAACATCCACCAAAAATATTTTGTATAAAAACTATATCTAAACTTAACATTGCACACTATAAGGAACTTTAAGAACGAACAAAATGTTTGTGTTCCGAACCGGTTCAGGACCAATATTTTGGTGGTGGAACGGTTCCGAGAACAAAAACGTTATATATAGACCTGCCTGAACCGTTCGGAACGGAACTTTTTAAGAATAATTTCGTTTTCAAGCCCTGGTGGCAACCCATTATCAATGCAAGTTTTCGCAGAGTAGCGCGATTGCTATCAACCTCACCGGCGAACAGGCCAACTACATTTCCCAGTGGCCCCTGGAAACAGAAGTCACATCAACGCACAAAGAGCTATCGGTATGATTATGTTACTTATAGGCTACAGAAATGCACCAACATTTCATCACTTTTTCTTTTGTCATTTGCAACAACTCTGCAAAATTTCATCCAGATCCGTGCACAACTTTTTCAAATATCGAGGGGACAAACCAACGCGCTCTGCCCCGGCGCCGGTAATAACAGTTTAATAACAACATAGGGTTAGGGTAGTGAAATAAAGTGTCGCTTTGCTTGCGACACATACACCCACACTTGCAGTGGCACACAAAGGTAATGCTCAGGGAAATTCAGCCGATTAATTTCAAACTACAAGTTAGGTGGGCCGCACGTTCTTACCCGTAGCGCTCCAAGGCAGGAGGTAACTTATGTAACACACGTGCAGCTGCGTGCAATCCTGCATGTGTGTGTGTGTGTGTGTGTGTGTGTGTGTGAAGCTAACACAGTACAGGACAAGAGCTAATTAAAAAAAGCCATACTATGTAGCTTCTAATATTTATAATCTAAAGAAACTGTTAAAAATCCCCCAGTTATTAGGCATTATTTAAATCAATGTATGTAGGTATTAAAAATAGTAATGGTTCAGTGCGTCAGGTAATGGTTCGGTCCATCAAGTTATGACGGCATCCATTTTGCGACACCTTGGTTCAGCATTGCACTGGTGGTTCCAGCTGAAATTTACCACGTCTTCACGGAATAAACCACTGCAACCAGAAGTCAACTCTGTTATTGCATGCATGGATGGAGTGCCACCTGTGCAGTCCAGCTAGTCTTTAATAGAAACACATATGTTGTTGATTTTTATTCCAAATACGTCCTTCAAAAAAGTGGTGTTAAATGATGGTGCTTCCGAATGCAAACCAATTGATGATACATTTTAAAAGCATTTCTAACTTTTCCAGCAGGAATCATTTTAACCTAAAACAAAATGTGCACATCTGACGGTCCATCTACTATTCTCTACAAATGGTATCTGAACACATCATCTTGTCACCAACCCAAGCTATGCCACACAACAGATCTACAACACTTCCTTGACTCCCTATCAAAACATGCAACTGATGTGTCCAAAACAGAATGTATGACTGATAAAAGCAACCCATCCCTCCATCTTAAAATACGGCGAACCAATATGACAAGTAACAGAATTTGTTTACATTGGCCACAAAGCTTTGGTCTCAAATGAAGTTTCCGCAGCTCTAAAAGATAGAAAAGCACTGGATGGGGCTGCATTTGGGAAGAACAAACAACTCAACTTACATCAAAGCGAATTACACTACACATTAAGACAAATACATCCCCTCACATACTTTTAGTAGCCGTATAAGGTCTTGGATGCATAAATTGGACAACAAAACTGAGCAACACAAATTGAAATATAGAAATAAAAGAACTCTGCAGCCTCATTCAAATCAATAAATGTGATAATCAATCAAGATATAATTATATATATGCAAATCACCAATGTAAATACTTTATGGCCTTGTTTTTGTTGTTGAAATGCAATCTCCATTCCCCCTTCTGGACGGTGTCCCTCCACCCTTACGTCACGGCTCCGTAAGGCATTAGCATCGTCTGTTAGGGGCTTTTGGATAAAAGCGCGTGGCAGTTGTAAATTACGTGAAAAAAAGCCAGAGAAATACAGCCTGCGTCGAGAACTGAATGTCTGGAGCGGTTATCTACAGGTGTCTACGCCTCGTCACACCGAGCTGGAAGCTGGGGAAGCTTTGGATTTTGGATGCCCTCACATCAGCAGAACAGAATGATGCCTGGAATCGGTTCCGCATTTGCAAAGGGTGCGTTTAAAAGGTATACTATGTAGAATTCCAGTACAATATTAGAACTCGATCACTTGTTCAGTTTTTGGGTCTGGTGTCAAGATTTTAAAAATGTGTGCATCATAAATAATTATTGTACTGTACTCAAGTATAATCTAATTTTATTGATTCTTTTTTTATTTAATTTGACATTAATTTGTATGCTTACAAAATAAAAAATACAACTTTGGACTTTTTGAAGGGATGCTAGTAATGTGTTGCCATACAGATGTCTTCATTGTGTCCTTTATATCTATTTCTGATTGGCTGAGCAAAGATTTAGTGCTCCTGAGACCAATTTTTCCCTTGTGATTGTCCCTCATTCATGTATCTCCTGTTATGATTGTTGTTTTTTGAGTCTTCTGCATACATCTATTACTCACATTCCAACATGTGTATGTAAAATGTAATCTCCACTATAGACCATCAAAATCAGGGCTTAGAACCGGTTCAAAGAACGGAAACGAAAACCGGGAACTTTTTGTATTTTCCAGGGAACAGAAACAAAACGTTTTTTATGTTCTAAAACAGGAACACATTTATAAAAATAATGGTAACCGGTTAATACCAGTTTTATTTTGTTCTTTAAAAGGAGTGCACTTTGGGATAACTTCAAAAATACAACAAGTATATTTATAAAATCTACGATGCAGCAGTGAAGTCTGAATCTTCGCAGGACTCTCTGTAGCGAGTCGTTGTGCACTCGCCCCGACACACAACGAGACCTCGGCTGTAGAGCGTTATCAGCGGGTCTCTGTAGCGAGTCATTGTGGGTTCACTCCGACATTATTTAGCATCAAACAGCCGACAGGAACTAAATTAACCGTTTCGGGAACAATATTTTTTTTGTTCTTACCAGTTCGGGAACGTCAATACATTGGTGGAACTCATAACCGGAAATGTTATAATTCAGTTTCTGTACGGAACAAACCGATTGGGAAAAACTAGCGGTTCAAAGCCCTGATCGAAATATCGACCCATCTACCTTATAGAAAAGCATGTTTGTGGTCACAGTGACAGAAAACATAAAAGCGAAATCAAACATGTGCAGCCACACACACAGAAACACACAGACATAGACAAAAACAAAGTATACTTGATGTGCGCAGTGCTGGCCCCAGTGAAACTGTTGCTTTATGAGTGATGACAACCGACAGGTGTATCCAATTATCACACCTGTGACCTGCAGAGCCCAGCTGCGGGGGACCAGGGACCCTATGGAGGGGCCGGTGAGGGTAACTGGGGTTTTGTACAGAAACAAGCTGCTTTCCCAGAGTTAGCTGGAAAACTACCCTACATGGTCAAGGAAGCACAGGTCATCTGGGCTTGGCAACTACAATTTTAAGGGGGAACGTGCCAAGAAGAAAGTGCTCATTTCAACTGTTACAATCGAAAGAAAAAAACAAGACAAAAATGAATTAGCGATTCCATCTGGAATTGTCATTAAGAACAAGGAAATTGCGGAAGAGGGATTCTGTCTGGAAAGTGTAAAAACATAAAAAGCACTTCCTGAAGAAACCCAATAATTTAATTGTGACAGCCAGGGAAGAGCTTGGTTTTGCACATCTTGCCTACCTCAAAAGCATCAGCAGTGTGCCGCCCCTTCTTTTTCAAAGCAGAGATGACACACATTTTTTGACACAATGTTTTTAAACAAAACTTGGTTGACTATATGATCTATATTAGCTTAGCTTAATTCAGCACTAAGTCTTCCAAGAACCCCCATTCCAAAGTACTGTTCAACATATAGAATATTATATAAACCGTAGACCGAAATCACATGACTCAACCACACATTATCTTTAACAATAAACTAACTTATAATATGTTCATTTAAGGTACACCCCGACATGTTTTACACGTTCTATAAATCTGCTGTTGACAAAATATGGTCAATGCATTATTCATTTTAATTGATGTATTGGTCAATCACCAAATAATCATGGGCTTTCTGTAATGCGAAGGTAGCAACTTGATGCATTTAGGCATGTAGATGTGCTGCATTTCAAATCGAGCATCAGAATGTGGAAGAAAGCTGATTTAAGTGACTTTGCATGCATCAGTTGCGCAGGCTCATCAAAGCTGGACACTAGAAGATTGGAAAATGTTGCCAGGTCCAGGTCTTGATTTCTTCTGCAGCATTTGGATGGTAGGTTCAGAATTTGCCGTTGACAACATGAAATAATTATTTAATCTTTTATATTCATAAATGCTCTTTGTCTGAACAAAAACTTGACCAATTCCTGAATTAATCGAAAGAGTTTTTGGTAACTTTTTGATAACTCAGCTACTGAAACATTAGCTAGCTGCAACTCTTCAGGCAGCATTCGTCCTGGGTGGTCGTGGGGAGGAGGGGTGGAGGAGGTCAGCGACGGTGGCGAGATGACAGCAGGAGGGCCCGCTGCACTGCGTCGTGTCGCGGCATATGGAAGCACTTTGCTCTTCCAGTCATGCCCCGTCACTTCTCGGCCAGGGGACGTGGTGACGAGACAAGGCCCCGTGCTCCTCTAGTCAGTGGGCCCTTTAATAAACCTCAAACGTCCCCTCGCGACTCCCGCCACCTCCAGCGGCCCATACCACATCCACCGCGGCGAGAGAACCCCAGTTGGCCCACTTCAAAAAACAACTCCAGACTTGGTCAACAGTCAAAACAGTAAAGTCGGAGGGGGGAAAAAAGTGTCTTTTTCTTTCTGTCTGAGTCTCTCTCTCTCCCCCAAAACCTCTGTATCCCCACCCCTCCCCACTCCCACCATCTCTCTCTCTCTCTCTCTTGCTATATCTCATGGATCTGAGTATCACTACTATTCCGAAAAGAAAAGGTGTTTTAATCTAGTTTAATTCAACTCAAGAACAGAACATGCTGTGAATAGCGTTCCTAGTCGCAGAGTCGCAGACAACATCTGGATCTCCACCTTAGTGGAGTCCCTAAATGGTCATGGCAGTCAATCATTTAAAAACACATTCAAGACTACAACACGTTTCAAACAAAAACAAAACTGTTACTAGAATATAGTAGTAGTAGTAGTAGTAATAGAATATAGTAGTAGTAGGGATAGGTATGTTGAGACAATAGTCAATGTTCACATTTTCCTGTAGTAAGTGCGCAGGGTGTATAAGAGAGTCTAGAGCTGTTAAACAACAACCAAAGTCTTCACCCGAGCTTAGCGCGGTTGGAGATGGATCACAAGTCAGATGTTCGCCGCTTTGAGCACCTTTGACTCGTCTTTAAGCCGTACAGCTGATAATAAACAGTAACTACAACTGTAACTACACCATAACTTCAGAATAGTTATTGTGTAAATAACCAGTAACAACAAATGTAACGACATGATAACTTCACAATAGTAACTGTGTAAACAAACAGTAACTACAAACGTAACGACATAACTTCATAGTATTTACAAAGCTGTTACTATATACTTACAATGTATATACACAATTGTAAGGACACGATACACCATGTAATGACTTGGTAACAACGTGTAGTTATCAATTGTAACTACACGATACTTACCAAGTACTTACTTAGTAATTCATATTGTTGTTACCATGTAATGACTTGGTAACAACGTGCAGTTACCAAGTAATTACTATATCATTACATGGTAATTAGCTGTTTTGTTGGTTTTCTGCTGTTCCTAATGCCAGGTAACATCAGATGAGGGTGGTCACAGTTTAATGAAACTCCATTGTCTGTCGGAAACCCCGCCTGCTCTGCCCGCACTAGCGTCCAGGTATTAAACCATACGTTTTCATGTAAAGTTTTATAAACAAGTAATGTTCAAAAAAGCACATCGATCGGACGAGTAAGTGTGGTTATACGAGTTAGCTCCCCCTCCACCCCTTGGAGTGTGCAAATTCACTATCGAATCAGCGCTTTTGTTTTTAAACAACAAAGTTCAATAGCTGTAGTAACAATTACTTCAACATACTTAAATAGCCAATCTTGGCAGTCAACAGGGTGCTTGGGCTTGGAAAAACTCTCTTGTGGACACACACATAAGTTATAACATGCAAGTTGTATATGGTATAGTTGTAGGATGAGGTCTAGATAAATTGAGTGGTTTTACCACTAGTTCCAATGTGTCAGATTTGTATTTGGAATTTATGTCAAATGGCACACAGAGAACTTGGGCTTGAGATTAATACAATGAATCTATTACATACATGTTTTGCATATTCTAAACAGTTCTGAGAAAAAAAACAATATAATTTTGTCTTCAAACCAATGACTCGTGCAGCTCTAGCGTACAGTTAATTAAGCCCATGCTAAGCACAACCCTAGTGGTGAACTGTGTGTCTCACAACAATAGCCAGTGTGTGCTGGTTCAGAGAGCAGCACATCACACACAGGCAGTGCAGCGTCATTGGCTGCCAACACAAACAGTGTGCCAGGTCGCAGCCCCGCATTACAGTCAGCATCTCTCTGCATCACTCTCTGATTCTGTCTATCTTCTTCCTTCCTCCCTCCACTGCCACCACCACCCCACAGTCCTCCCCTCAATTTATTTACACTCCCTTTTGTGTCACTATCTTTTTTCGCTAGATTCCCCTCTCTCCCCAAAGTCTTTCTCCATCTCTCCCTGCTCAAATCTCTGGCTCGCCAGTCGCCATGAACTCTTTCCTTCTCATCGGTGTTGGGTATGCTATATATATATTTTGTTTTAAGTTATTTTTGGGGGCGCAAGCACCATTTTCCATTCTTAATTGAGATGGATAGAGACAGGATTAAATCGGAAACGGAGATGAAGAGTCGGGGGGGAGACATTGCATAAAAGCCGGACAGGGGATTTGAACCTGCGGCACTGCTCGACCTATGATCTGGGGGATGCGCGCCCCAAATATAGATATTACTAAAATGTAATTATATTATAATATGTAATTTATGCAAGATGAGAACACTGGCATCATCATTGATATTTTTCCAGGAACCTTTCCACAAGAGGACTAGGAATAGGGCATATAACATTGCGGCCGACCCCACACACCCTGCACCTCACCTCTTCACCCGTTACCTCAGGCAGGCACTATAGAGCTCTGCCTACCAAGACCACCAGAGCAGTTTCAGCTAAATTGCAAGCGCAATGTGGTCGAATACATTCGATTCTGACTCCAACCAATCAAGGTTTCTGGTGAATTCTAGTAATTGTGGCAATTGAATTCGACCCATGTGAATCTTAGAGTGTATACCTTTCAGTTAAATTTGCCTGGAGTGAAGCAGTACATGCACATTTACAAATCATTCCTGCCTCAGTCACTTCTCCAAAATTCTTCCCTCAACATTCTCTGGTGAGAGCAGAGAAAGTCAAACCTGATGGAACTGAAACACAGCCAATGTCATTTGAGTCGCTCTGTCCTATGCTCTCCATCTTGATTGGCCTGACAGGCGACTGCCGTCCACGCTCTCCTCCAGGTCGTCATTTCTCTGTCTCGCGCCGCTCTCTCCCTCTCTCATTCTCACTCTCTCTCTCACTCTCTCTCAAAGGACATTTCTAGCTGGGGTGATGAATGTCATGCCTCGTGTCACCTGGCGAGGGGATTGAAGAGGATGGAGTGGGTGTGGAGAGTGTTTGGTGCACTTTGGATTAAAAGGCAGTGAGGTGACATTCCAAAACCACATCATGCGATGGATAACAGGACACCGCCTTTTAAACCACCACTCCGTAGACTAACCTCACTCAAACCATTAATGGCAATATTCAAAGCAGAGCCCTTAAACTCTAGGGACACATCAAGCGATCCTATATAGGTCTGCCTTGAAGGATTGGTGGCTGACAAAAGTAGAGGAAGACGACCAAAAGATGGCGTGACAACATCTACATGTATGAATGATCAGGACTTGACCTGACAACCCTCAACAGAATGACACTGGACCGGAGCCTCTGGAGGAAGCTGACCCATGTAAAATGATGGATTGATGAATTTCATAATTTCAAATGTTTTCTTTTTATTGCAAATTTGGCAAATGGTGCACCTATTTTGAATGAGGTAGAGAGAACTCACCCTATAATTATTTTACTTTAACCACACCCAATGTTTAACCAAACGAGAAAAAAAATCATAAATTTTAAATTTTAAGTTAAGTGAGTTCATTCACCGACCAGTGGAAATCATAGTATAAACAGTTTTGTAAAGTAAATAATTACAACTACAGCAGAGAATTGTATGCCGGTCTTTAGAGACAACATGGATGATTGCAAGATTGGTAACAATTCTGTGCTCCATCCACAATCATGGAACATGCATCAGATTAAGGTATGAAACCATTCTTCAAAAACAACAAAAAACAATGATTTCCGACGTTGCATGTAATCAATTTTCATTACTTTTTATAAACGCATCAACAACCTGACATGATGATTAAAAAAGGAATCAATGCTAGATTTTTTTTTCCCAAACATCCTTAATGCCTAGGATTATTCGACGGTACAAAGACGAAGATGTAGAACCACTGACACACATTTACTCTAAAGACTTCTCCCCTTCTCATTCATGTATTTTTTTTTACATCTTCACGTTATAGCTGTGTCCTGCTATGTCTATTTCTCTATCCTCCCTAGTTGAAGCAACAAAATGCAATTTCCTCTTGTGGTTGAATAAATTATATATCTACCAATCAAATGAATTCATCTGATGAACACGAGACACAGAATCCCCCCTGCCCCTCCCCGTTAGTTTACTTAGCTACCGGATGATTGTGAACTCCCCCTCAGGACTGAATAAGACACCCATCATTGATGAGATGTTGACAACTTACAGAACAAGCGTGACGTGAGGTTTGGGAAGATGAAGGCGCTGCTGTCGAAACATGTTGGTTGGGAAGCTATGAGCTAATAACCTTTCAACATTTACAAGGTCGCCGCTGCTGATATGGTCCTGACTGCCATCACCCATCACTCATCCGCACATGTCCGTGCTGCACATTCTGCGGCACGTGTGAATTATAGATGTTTACCATAAACATTGTGCTGTCAACATGCATTTGGGTGCATTATCCTATTAGCATGTTTGCTCGCTTGCTACTATTCGAAGCTTAAGTGACATTAGTGTGTGTGTGTGTGTGTGTGTGTGTGTTGTGTGCAAGGGAGTAAAATCAAGTGTGTGTCACTGTGTGTTTGAGTGCAGGCGTATGCATTTGGGTAGATGATCCCATTAGCTGGTTTGCCTTGCTGCTATTCAGAGCAAAGTGATGCCCGGGTGTGTCAGAGAGAGAAATAGACGTTGGGAGTGCCTGGTGTGTGTGTGTGTGTGTGTGTGTGAGTGTGTGAGTGTGTGTGTGTGTGTGTGTGTGTGTGTGTGAGTGTGTG
>OMKY01046217.1:5305-19844 GCA_900302395.1 Bregmaceros cantori | reverse complement strand
GGGGGGGGGGGGGTCCCGAAAGTTGTACAATATTAATCTAAAGACAATCACACCCTCAACAATTGTGGATGCACGTTGTTTTGTAACGAGGAGATGCAATTAACCAGTTAACTGTGCGTTGGGGCTATTCAACTACTTTGCCTGTCAGAAGCCCAATGGACCAGGGGCCAGAGCAGATGCCGGACTGCACACCAACCCCCCTACAGTAACCTCCGGCCTATTTCTACAACTTGACACGCCGCAAAACCACATTTTCAAGTAGCATACTTCCCAATAAAAGGGCTTCAATTCTATGCAGCAACAACAAATTTCTAGTGCATCTGTTGAGGTAAAGAACAGAATCTCAGTAAGCCTCAACCATCAACCACATATTTCTAGTGCATCTGGTGAGGTAAAGAGTAGCATCTCAGATTAGATCTTAGATTTAAAACATGGTTGTACTTTCTCAAGATTCTTCCGTGGGCCAGAAAAACTCGATTGGTGGGGCGCCAGTTGAATAGCCCTGCTGTTGCGATTAGGGGTGTAAATAATATAGATTTAGTATCGATATAGCGATACAACAGCTGTCGATACAATGTATCGATATGTCCGCTAGAGTATCCTTTTTTTTTTCTTCTCCTGGACATAATTCCACTCCCGTGCTGTGGGTGGCATTAAACCTATTTGGTGCCTTCAACCTCGCTTCCTGCTGCACACACACACACAGAAAAAAAAACACCATTTTGCTGCTAGTGCACTTTGAATATTGATATTTTATAGTGAATAAGTACAAGGCCTTTACTAATTTGACTTGAGTATTTTGTGTACTTTGTTCAGTACTTTTTTTAAAGATTTGTATTTGCTGTTTCTCAAATAAAATGAATAACGATATTACAGTGTCATTGATTTAATTCAAATTTGAAAGATTCTCTAGCCGGTTTGAAATCGGATTGTATCGAATCATGGTGAATTTTTGAGTATCGAAAAGATTTGAATCGTTAGGAAATCGATGCTGAATCGAATCGGGATGATGGGTGTGAATAACACCTAGTCGTGAAGCCACCAAAATGTCGCCGACGCCAAGCCATGACGTCGCATCAGAGATGTAGACTCGAGTCGCGAGTCACTCGAGACTCAACTCTGACTCGCGCCCTTGAGACTCAACTCGGACTCGACTCGGGAATCTATGCCAATGACAATGAAAAAAATCCATTCTTTTCCGCTTCCTTTCCAACCTCGCGCCCAAAGGCATGCTCAGACAAGTGTTGGTCGCCGTTAAACAATAGAAGAAAAGAAGAAGAAGGTTGCGCACTGCTCACCTACCTCAGCCCATCATAGCGGCGACCAGCGCAGGTTCTCCAGCAACAGGCTAGCTTTTAGAGCCACATCTTTAAAAATGACTCGAGACTCCACTCAGACTCGACCCCTAAAGACTCGGACTTGACCCCTAGAGACTCAGACTCGACCCCTAAAGACTCGGACTCGTGAGTTGGGGACTCGTGTCCATCTCTGCATCACATGCAACATTCCCACTGTTGTCTGTGGTTCATGGCTTCCTGGTGAGTTGTGAGTGGAGTACTGGTGACTGAAGATCTGTTCTTTTTCTGTTTCAGCCGTTCCAGAACCTCTCACTGAGTGATCCAGTCGAGACACTTGATCCAGTACGTTCTAACAATCACAACCGTATGGAATTAGCGTGAAATAATAGAAACTCTCCGATCCGATCCTCAGATCGGTGATCGGGGCCAGGACATATGTAACCTTCTTTTTAACATAAAAAACAGTAAACAGCTTAAAGTGCACATATCTTCCATGAGACATAGGATGTGTCCGAAATCGCTCCCTATCCCCTATGGGGTGCACACCAATGTAGTGAGCATCAGATGTACCCTAGAAGGAGCAATATAACCCATAATGCATTGCGAGACGTTTTAAAAATGCTTAAAAAAACGTTTAAAAAATGCCGCGGCGGGAGTAAATAGCGACCGACCGTGGCAAATCGTTATAAATGTAAGTACTTTTGACTTTTTGTGATGATTTTTAAAATTTTATAATTATAGTTTTTATAATTATAATTTATAATAATTTTCAATGGCACCGACTCTAGTGTCCGAAATCTCGGCAGCTGTTGAATTCACTATAAGTGAGTGCACTATGTGGGGGGTAGGGAGTATGAGATGGGGAGCGATTTCGGACACAGAGTGTCTGAGTGACATGACATAAAGTACAATAAAGCACATCCTCATCTGCCTAAACAACATGAAGAGGTTAAAGTGTAATAACTTTCATTGCACATCTCTATGTGTAAATGTCCTATGGTGAACATCATCTCTGTCGCTATGGCTCCATCTGGCGGACAAAAAGCGCTACTGCACGTGCCTTTTAATTTATTTTATTATTGTGGTCCGCGGTCCACGATCCGTTGCACCCCAGTGGATAATCATGTGCTTGACTGTCGGCCATTTTGTACTGTTGCCTTGTTTTGTGTTGTATTTCACTGTGTGGCTCTGCATGAAAGGAGCTAAATGAGTAAATAAAGTTTAACAAAGATGACTTTTTTTCCCCAGAATGTCCTCCGGCTGAAGAGCATTGAAGAAGAAATCCACCAGCTGTCCACAGACCCTAAATGTACGCTCACTTCCTTACGTTACCTACAAGGCTAACATGTATCCTTGTAGGTAGGTAGATATTTGGATTAGTACTTTGTAATCTTACTCAATGTGTTTTTGTGCAAATCTATTGTACTTTTACTAGTCAAATTAGAAATCTGGGTACTTTTGTCATCTCTGCTTATAACCTAACTAGTAGCATACGCTGAGTCTAAAAGACTTGTGTCCTAATATGAAGAGCTAGTGGAGCAACCACTAATGGCAATAGATTGAGACACTCCACCATCTGTTTGGCATTTTATGTAGGCGTGCACCGATCACGTTTTTTTGCTCCCGATCCTTTGATTTTAACGATCGGCCGATCCCGATCTCCGGTACTGAGTCCCGATCCTGCAAAAATTGGTAGTACCCAAACTATTTGGCACGATTGTCAATATCAATAATAGTCAAAGTAAATAAACAGTCATTTGGCTCCCTGACTCATTTACTGATCCTGATCGGGACAAAATCACGAGTCCCCATCCTTGGAAAAAAGTCTGATCGGCCCCCGATCACTGATCTGAGGATCGGATCGGTGCACCACTAATTTTATGTGTTACATCTCAGTACCGTTGTGCTCTGTGTTCTGATCCAGTGCTCAGCACCAACCCAGAACTCTTACTGCACGCTGGGAAGCAAGAGGTACGTATCCCCTATATCTAACAGATTGTTGCCCAAATTGGCGTGGTCCAATCAGTTAAGGTGGGCCTTGTACCAATGGAGACATGGGCCTCCATCCTGCTGCGCTCAGGGTCCGAACTGGTTCAAGGAACGAAAACAGACACTGAAAATGAACGGAATTTTGCGGGAATTTGCGAGGAGCAGAAATGGAAACAAAAAAAATATTTCTTCAACTGTTCTGAAACAGAAACTGAACATTATGTAATCCACAAAACCATTTTCCATATATTTTAACATTTCCTAAGTCTGGGTGTCTATTTCCGGTTGTGCATCCATCCAACTTTCACTGTCAGTCATCAAGCCCCATGCATCTGGGGCTCCATCTTGTGGACATGAGGATGCGAATGTAATGGCGTTTTAAACCCGTTTTTCACGTTAATACAGTAACACTGACGTTAGAAAGTCCACCAAATATATTTTGTATAAACTATCTAAACTTATCTAACTATCTAAACTTAACATTGCACAATATGCGCTGTGATTGATTTAATTTTTCAAGTTATTTTTTTGGGCGTGGTAGGATTGGGTCCGAAATTGGGATGAAGCGTCAGGGGGGGAAACATCGCAAAAAAGCCAGACCGGGGATGAGAACCCGCAGCACTGCTCAACCTATAGTCTGGGGGCTTGAGTTAACAAATCAAATGTTGCAAAAATGTTTTTCCTCAGATGCTTAAATTATGTTCTGAGCTGGAGATGGTGCTGACAGTGTGTGAAGAGGAGAAAGCTACTCTCTTGGAAACAGCAGAACGGTAAGACGTCTCCTTCCTTCCTTGGTTCTCTGTAGCCTGGCAAACCAAGGAACCCTCCACGCATCGCGATTAGAACTAGAGGTGCACCGATCCGATCCTCAGATCGGTGATCAGGATCAGTAAATGAGTCGGGGAGCCAAATGACTGTTTATTTACTTTGACTATTATTGAAATTGACAATGGTGCCAAATAGTTTGGGTACTACCAATTTTTGCAGGATCAGGACTCGGTATCGGGGATCAGGACTCTGTACCGGAGATCGGGAGCGGCCGATCGTTAAAATCAAAGGATCGGGATCGGACTGGGAGCAAAAAAACGTGATGAGTGCACCCCTAATTAGAACGATCATTGGGTCTGGTAAACATGTGCAAAAACAGTGTCAATCAAATCGTGTTATCCAGTCACAGCGCAGTAGGTGGCACAGGCGGGACAACCAAACTCTGCACACGTCTCGATTCTAATAATTCGATTGGTCAGCCCGTATACAGGCGACGTCTGCCTGATCTGCCCAGACCCAATGTACCGTCTAGCGGGGTGCGATGCGTGGACGATTCGTTTCTGTAGGGGGTTTTCATGTTGGTATAGCATATATCCATATTACACCAGGCACTGGTCTAGTGTAAGGGTGTTTAGGGCTGTCCCCAAACAAACACATATTACTGATAGATCGTTCACGTGACCAGACTTCCGGGTTGCGGGAATGCTGGGAAATGTAGTTGGCTTGTGCCGAGCATGTTCACCGGTGGCGTCAATCGCAATGGCGCTACTCTACGAGCGCTTGCATTGATAATGGGTTGCCACGCATACTGCTAGCACTAAAAGTACTATTTTTTTTTGTACCATTACGGCGCAGGTTTGCAATCTGAGTGTTTCTAGTTATTATTATTATTATTATTTTTGGGGGTATTGGATGTTATTTCCATATTGATATGACCAGTGTCTGCTTGTTGTCAGTGAGGAGAAGTTGTTGGAGAAACAGAAGGACATCTTGAGTGCAGCCAGCGATACTCTGGAGAGGCTGACCAAGGAGAAGGCTGGCTTGACTGACGACAGGTAGAATTCATTCACCACCCAGAATTCATTCTCCACCCAGATGCTGTTATGGGGAATTGTGTTGTGATCAGGCCTCCGAACCGGTTCAAGGAGCCAAAACGGAAAAGAAAACGAGCAGACTTTTACAGAATTTTATGAGGAGCGGAAACGAAAAAATATTTCTTCAAATCAGGGCTTGAAAACAAAACCGCTCCGTTCCGAACGGTTCCGGCAGGTCGATATTTATATTTATATTGGTGCTGAACACAAACATTTTGTTCGTTCTTAAAGTTCCTTGTATTGTGCAATGTTAAGTTTAGATATAGTTTTTTATACAAAATATATTTGGTGGACTTTCAAACTCCCAAGCAACTGTATTAAGGCCATTACATTGACTTCCTCGTTTGTCCACAAGATGGAGCCCCAAATGCATGGGGCTTCATGACTGACAGTGAAAGTGGACGGAAATAGTCCCCCAGACATAGGATATGTTAAAATATATAGAGAACGGAAAAAACATTTTTAACCGGTTTTGTCGATTTCATAATGTTCCGTTTCTGTTTCGGAGCAGTTGAAGAAATCTTTTTTTGTTTCCGTTTCCGCTCCTTGTAAAATTCTGTCATTGTTGAAAGTACCCGTATATCCAGGACAAGGAGAGATAGAGACAGCTATACAGTATATGAGAGAGAGACACCCCTCACGCGACTTCTTCCGGTGGTACTGTCCGCTAGGGGTGCTAAGAGTCAGAATGAATGGGATCCTATGGGAGCTGAAATAAAAAATATTAACGCCAAATCTGATGCGGCAATATACATTAAAAAATCAATTAGGAAAGATCTTTAAATAGGTTAAAACAGGCTGCTAAGATTGGAATATTTGTATTGGAATTCCCATATGGCTCTGTTTTCTGAGACTAGGCTCCACCAGCCTGAGACTCATACCAACCTGGAAGTAGGCACGTATAACCAAACGTATGTGGTGTCCATTTTTATATACAGTCTGTGTAATAAGTTGTTTGTGATTTCTAGCGTCGTGGCCGACACTAAGAAGAAACTCGCTCAGTCCAAAGGCCAGTTGGACGTCCTGGTGGAGAGCTTGGCCTACATCATCGAAAAGTATATAAAACCTCCTGACAATAAGGTACCCACTACAATAACCTTAGTTATTCTGTTTGTTAGTTATTACAGGCAGGTTTTGTTTTATTACAGGCAGGTTATGTTTTTAGCCGCGTTGGTTTGTCCCCTCAATAACTTAAAGAGTTGTGCACGGATCTGGGTGAAATTTTGCAGAGTTGTTTGAAATAACAGAAGCATGAAGTGATTTCAATTGTAGCCTATATATTATTTTGTCAACTTACCGATAGATCGCTGCGCGGTCCAGGGGCTGCTGGGAAATGTAGTTTGCATGTTCGCTGGTGCCGTCAATAGCAATCGCGCTACTCTAGGAGCACTTGCATTGATATTGGGTTACCACACATACTGCAGTACTATTTTTTTGTACCACTACAGCGCAGGTTTGCAATCTCTGAGTGCTTCTAGTTCCGTTATGAATTTGTTAAAGCAGAACTGCAGTATTTTCAACATTAAGCCTCTTTTCCGAGTAGAGGGTTAATGTTAAAAATACCACAGTTCCTCTTTAAAGGAATATGGAAATTGACCCATACGACCACTAGGAGCGTTGCACGATGATGTTACGACTAGGAAATGTGTGTACCACGTGTGTTGTTTGTCTTCAGAACGGGGACCATGAATGGACACCTCTGCAAAACATCATTGAGGTGAGTACAACCACAACCGGTGCCTGAATGCTGCCTATGTAAAGTCAGGTAGTGGACTGAGGTACGAGGACACCAAACACACAAAATGCACACCACACAAAATCTGACCACTAGATGTCGGTCTGTGACCAGTTACACATCACCCCCTTGGAGATCTACTAACCACACTAAAAAAAAAAATAAAATGGTACGGACATGTCACAACATCCCAAGGACTCTCAAAAACAATCCTTCAAGGCACAGTGCCAGGTGGAAGGAGGAGATGAAGACAGAGAAAGTGATGGGAAGATAACATCCAAGAGTGAACAAGTTGCCATGCCACGCGAGTGGCCGAGGACCAGGGCTCCGAACCGGTTCAAGAAACAAAAACGAAAACTGGAAACGAACAGAATTTTGCTGATTTTTACGAGGAGCAGAAACGGTAACAAAAAAAGATTCCTTCAACTGTTCCGGAACAGAAATGGAACATTATGGAATCCACAAAACCGGTTAAAAATGTTTTTTTTTGTTCTCTCTCTCTCTCTCTATTTCCGACCACTTTTACTGTTAGTCATCAAGCCCCATGCATTTGGGGCTCCATCTTGTGGACAGACGAGGAAGTGAATGTAATGATGTTAATACAGTTCCTTCAGAGTTTGAAAGTCCACCAAATATATTCTGTATAACCTATATCTGAAATTAACATTGCACAATATAAGGAACTTTAAGAACGAACAAAATGTTTGTGTTCCGAGCCAGTTCAGGACCGATATTTTGGTTGTGGAACGGTTCCGAGAACGAAAACGTTAAATATAAACCTGCCTGAACCGTTCGGAACGGAACGTTTTAAAAATAATTTCGTTTTCAAGCCCTGCCGAGGACAGAGCGAGCTCGTTGCAAAGTCTTCAGTGGAGCCCAAATGGTCAGCCAGACCACAGGGGTGATGCTGATGTCACAATGTACCTTAGTCATTCCACACTCGTTTCTATTCTGTTGGGAGTGACGCAGTATTGGCAGAAGGTTGCATCAGCCGATGGTCTCTGTGTGAGGAATTGATACATGTGAAAAGTCAGTATTGGGTGTGAATTATGACCCAGTAATGTGGAACCACCACAACTGATAAATGGTACTTCATTCCCAAAACCACCCCAAATATTTCCCATTATACCCAGATTCCCATTACTAGTTTATCAATGTTACTCTTTGAATATATTACTAACAACTAGATGTGCACCGATCCAATCCTCAAATCAGTGATCAGGGGCCGATCAGACTTTTTTCTAAGGATCGGGACTCGTGATATTGTCCCGATCAGGATCGGTAAATAAGTCGGGGAGCCAAATGACTGTTTATTTACTTTGACTATTATTGAAATTGACAATTGTGGCAAATAGTTTGGGTACTACCAATTTTTGCAGGATCTGAACTCTGTATCGGGGATTGGGACTCGGTATCGGGACTATGTACTGGAGATCGTGATCGGCCGATCGTTAAAATCAAAGGATTGGGATCGGATCGGGAACAAAATAACGTGATCGGTGCACCCCTACTAACAACCTAGCCTAATTAGAAAAAAAGTACTCCTAAAAGTACAGTACTTATGTAGTTGTACTTCGTTACTTGCCATCTCTACGTACCACTGCATCAAAACTCGGAGGTCTCCCGGCGAGCTGTGGAAGTTGCTCAGAGGGTGGACAGGAAGTGCTGAGCCAGCAGGAAGTGGTCTTGAGCCAGCAGGTCCGCTGGGGGGGGATCTGACTGAACACCAACGTCAGGCTGCACAACGTTCAGTCTCCTAGTGTTCCCCAGCGTCTTCAGTTAGCGGGTCAATCACAATCAATAGTTTGGTCTGGATTGAGCAGGCTTGAAAAAAGGGCTGCAACTAACGATTATTTCAATAGTTGAGTCGTTGCCGATTGTCGAAACGATTAATCGGTTCAATAATTTTTCCTTAGAAAAATACCCCCACATTTTCACAGCAGGCAACCATTACGAGAAATCAATCCTGTTAACTTGAAATCTAGTCAAATTTGGCTCTTTTTTACCATTTAATGTACAAAGATTAAGTTACATCCTCTGTCAGGTATTACATTACAAAGGTATTACATGCCATTTATACCGAAATATTTTCATGGTTTTCTTCATATTCATGTGTTTTTTAATCAAATATGCCCATTTAATGTTTCATGTTTTTTGAAATTATGAATGAATATCAAATTTGTGTGGATAAATTGGGGGAAACATCAGCCCAAAACTGCCGACAATAACAATGATTCAATTCTTTGCCATTTATCGATTTATTAGATTAGTTGTCTTAGCAACGCATTTAACCCGTCCCTGAGGAGCGGTGGGAAGCTATGTGCACAGCGCTCGGGGGGCCAACTCCAGATTGCGAGCCAGGGGCACTGGCAGGAGCAGGTTAACTAGAACATGTTTTTGGTGGTGGGGGAAACCGGAGTGCCCGGAATCGCAATTGCAATTAATAGTTTGTTCTGGATTGAGCAAATTAAGTTCTCAAATCTTAGCAACAGTAGGTTGCTAGGGGAAAGTGCCACCCTGACTGGAAACGTCTGTGCCTAGGGCAGTGTATATAAACAGTTGAACCGAACCGGTTCAAGGAACAAAAACCGGAAACGAATGGAAATTTATGGGATTTTACGAGGAGCGGAAACGAAAAAAAGATGTATTCAAGTGTTCCGGGACAGAAACGGAACATTATGAAATCCACAAAACCGGTTAAAACTATTTTTTTTCCCCGTTCTCATTATATCCTATGTCTGGGAGACTATTTCCGGTTGTGCATCCATTTAACTTTCACTGTCAGTCATCAAGCCCCATGCATCTGGGGCTCCATCTTGTGGACAGACGAGGAAGTGAATGTAATGGCGTTGATACAGTTACACTGAAGTTTGAAAGTCCACCAAATATATGTTCTATAAACTATCTAATCTTAACATTCCACAATATACGGAACTTTAAGAACGAACAAAATTTTCGTTATTTTGGTGGCGGAGCGGTTCCAAGAACGAAAAACAGAGACCTGGCTGAACCGTTCGGAACGGAACGTTTCAAGAATCGATTACATTTTGGTGCATTTCTGTAGCCTGTAAGTAACATAAATACTTAATCACCAACTTACCGATAGACCGCTGGGTGCTTACCGCGGTCATGTGACCAGACTTCTGGGTCACATGGGGCCGCTGGGAAATGTAGTTGGCTTGTTCGCCAGTGGGAATACAGTCTATGGGTCAGTCGCAATCACGCTACTCGAGCACTTACATTGATAATGGGTTGCCAGACATACTGCTAGCACTAAAAGTACTATTTTTTTTGTACCACTACGCCGCAGGTTTGCACTCTCTGAGTGCTTCTAGTTATTATCTTTTTTGGGGGGAGAAAAAAACGTATGCGTGCTGCTGTGTCTTCAGATGCTCATCAACAAGGCGGTGAGCTCACCCCACGACGCGTACATAGAGGTGGACGCGTCTTTCTGGCCGCCCTACACGGAGATGCTGCTACGCTACTCCCTCATCGTCCGACATCCAGAGAACCCTCACAAGATCCGGCTGGAAAACTTCACGTAGAACCGGGACAATCCATTTGTATTATTTTGTTAAACTGTTAATATAGATGTTTAGGGTTTTTTTAGTTGTAAGAGACTCCAGTTACTGTTTTTGCATTATATGTGCAAATTTATGTTAGTCACTAGAGGTGCACAGCCGGGACGATCAGACTTTTTTTCCAATTTTGGGAGATTTTATCCCGATCAGGATCGGTAAATGAGTCGGGGAACGCTCTGCGCGGCAACGTCAAGGCTTGCCGGCAGAAGACATTGTCGTGGTATCATCGCGGTCAGACGAACAGTTAGAGAGCCATGTTTGCAAAACCTTGTCCGTTTAAAAGTATTCTATTGTCCATCTATAATGGACGTGAAGTGGTTAGTAATACCACTTAAACCGTACACGATACCACCAAAATGTCTGCCGCTGCCCAGCCGTGACATCACCGCGCAACAGCCCTATTCTCCTGTTTCATATTCTTTTGTTTCATGTTGTCAGCTACATGCAGATATGGGCAGAGTAGGCATAGAAATTACTAAAAATAAGCAAAATATTACTCAAGTAAAAGTAAAAAGTAGTCATCCAAATATTACTCAAGTAAAAGTAAAAAAGTAGTCATCCAAATAGTTACTCAAGTAAAAAAGTACTCCACAAAAAAGTAATAAGTAACTTTCAATAAAAATAAAAAAAAATTGGAGAGAGAGAAAAAGACCGAGAGGGGAGAGAGGGGGATGCTGAGAGGGCCAGAGAGTGAAGAACGCCCGAGAGTGACCGGTAGAGAGAGACGGGGAGAGAGATGGCGCTCGAGAGAGAGAAAGACAGAGAGCGGGATATTACGCTAACATATGGGCCAACAGTTCCAAACGTGTGTTGCTAAAGACCTAGTTAATGTAACGAGTAGAGAATTGCTGACATCTCGGTAAAAAGTAGTGTTTTCTCCTCAGATTTACTTGAGTAAAAGTAGAAAGTAACGTGTGAAAAATGTACTGTGCCTTACTGCCCATGTTTGGCTACATGTTTTCTAGTATGGACTCTACAGAGTTTTGATTTTCATTAAACTTTTTTTGCATGTTTGTGTCGTTATGTAATGTCCAGTGTTTTTGTGTATTTTGGTGTCTTTCAGCCTATTTCTTCCTCGTTCTAGTAAGCAGACTATTTAGTTCATAGTTTTAGTAAATGTGGTCAATGTCTTCAGGACCAGCTGATAACACTGGTATCTGCAGCATATGTTACCGTTAGCTTGGCTCATATCTGGTTCTACTCAGTTATCTTCTAAGACAGCTGGACTTCCTACTTTGAATCATTGAGAAAACTCTACTGTGGAGGCCTGCGCTCCTCTAGACCATTCTAGTTGATGGATGTATTGTAATCAGGGCTCCGAACCGGTTCAAGGAACGAAAACGAACAGAAATTTAGGGTATTTTACGAGGAGCAGAAACAGAAACTAAAAAATATTTCTTCAACTGTTCTGAAACAGAAACGGAACATTGTGAAATCCACAAAACCGGTTAAAAACATTTTTTTCCCATTCTCTATATATTTGAACATATCCTATGTCTGGGAGACTATTTCCGGTTGTGCATCCATCCAACTTTCACTGTCAGTCATCAAGCCCCATGCATCTGGGGCTCCATCTTGTGGACAGACGAGGAAGTGAATGTAATGGTGTTTTAAACCCCGTTTTCGCGTTAATACAGTTGCACTCAAGTTTGAAAGTCCGCCAAATATATTTTGTATGAACTATATCTAAACTTAACATTGCACAAAATAAGGAACTTTAAGAACGAACAATGCAGGTTTCTCAGTTTTGTCAAATGTACTATATATATATATATATATAAGTTGTTTTTTTTTGTTTTCTTTTTAACTTCTTTGCTCAGGGGGTCACTGTCAGAAACCCAATGGCCCCGGGGTCCGGACAGGACATATCCTCAACAGCACATTTTTATTTATTTAATTTCCCCAGTGTTTCTGGTGAGGTAAAGAACAGCAGCATCGCAGATAGATAAAACCTGTTAAATATAGATATAGATAGACAGATAGATATAATTTTTATTTATTTTCCACACTTTTTCAGAATTCTTCCATGGGCGAGAAAAGCTTGATTCGTGGGCCGGATTGGGCCTGCAGGCCACCAGTTGGATAGCCCTGATATATATTATTATTATTATTATGCTATTTAGAATTAGTGTGTATATGAATGGAAATTATTAATTACAATAATAATAATATACAAATTGTGAATGTGTGTGTGTGTTGTTTTTTCAAACAAAAGTCTATGGGTCGTGACGTCACACCCTCTTGTCCACTTAGCAGCCGCGTTCAGCGAGTCCCACGCGCGGGGTGCAAATATCCTTTTCGTAAGATGCTATCGCATGGGATGCGCATGCGCACAGCGAACCCCAAAAAAACGATATGCCTGTTCTGTTAGGGTTAAGGTTATGTAGTAGGACGTCAGTGTTAGGGGTTAGGGTTAAGGGCATGTAGTAGGACGTCAGTGTTGCGTTTAGAGGGTTAGGGTCTAGGGTTTTGGAACCTAACGTTTAGGGGTTAGGGTCTAGGTTTTTGGAACCTAACGTTTAGGGGTTAGGGTTTTGGAACCTAACAAAATTAGCGGATCGTTTTTGGGATACACACTCGCTGCGCACATGCGCAGATGCATCTCTGGCGACAGCGTCCTACGTAAAGGAAATCCGCGCGCGGGGTGGAAACCATTCCGGAACTTCCGGGTGTTTTTCCTCCGCAGCCAGCGGGAGGCGCCCCGGTCCCCTATCCGAGTTATGAGCCATCGTCGTCGGCCAGACTCCCAGCGCACGCCGCCCGCTCTCCGACCCCCGCAACCGCGCCCGACTCGCCTCTGACCGGCGTCCGAGAGGAGGAGGAGCCGGAGACGAACCCCTTGGCCCCGGCCCCAGCCAGCCATGGCGACCCGCTCGGAGCGGGAGAAGGCCCAGAAGCTGAACGAGCAGCACCAGGCCATCCTGTCCCGAATGCTGCGGGAGGACGACAACAAATACTGCGCAGACTGCGAAGCCAAAGGTGCGCCGGGCCGGGACACTCCTCTGGGAGGTGTACCGGCGGGGGTGTCGGGCCGCCGGTGGGGTCTGCTGAGCTGTCTCTCTCTGCTGCAAGACTTCCACCTTCCACCGCCGCGGGGGCCACCACTAGACTTAGCTTAATGACTTAGCCGCACCATGACGGGTCTTATGACGGGGGTGATCGTGACGTCATGTTTTAACATCTTCTGTCACTCTAGAAGGCAATCAAATTGAATCAAATACGTCATCACCACACAGGTAACACCAAGGTAGCAGGAGGAACATGGCTAAAACTGTGTTGCCACAGGTGTCTACCTATTTATTTTGCATTCCAGAGGTGTATACTGTAATGGTCTCCCCCTGGAGGCGTGGGTTCGAATCCCACTTCTGACACCAATGTAATGAGAACTTGGGGTGCCTCCACTCAGAGGAATAGGCAAGTGTAACCGGGGAAGGCACGTCTGGATGACGTTCGACAAGAGGCCCGCATGGCTACTTGCCAAGCATCATCCAGATCGTACTTATACCCCTCCGCGAGCGACGGCTTAGTCACTCATGGTTTCAATCCCAGCACGCCCCATGGCACCGTTCCTTACAATACCATCACAGAAGTCTTGTCAGTTTAGGGGGACACCCATTCAAACTATATCACCTGCGCCGCAAAGCAGGTTATGTTTTTGGTCTCGTTGGTTGGTTTGTTTGTCCCCAGGATAACTGAAAAAAGTTGTGCACGAATCTGGATGAAAATTTTGGAGATATTTTGGAAATCACCAGCAATTTTGGTGTATCTCTGTAGCCTATAAGTAATATAATCATACTTAATCACCAACTTGCTTATAGATCGCTGGGCGCTTACCAGACTTCTGGGTCACAGGGGCCACTGGGAAATGTAGTTGGCATGTCCGCCGGTGGCGTCAATCGCAATCGCGTTACTCTAGGAGAACTTGCATTGATAATGGGTTGCCTACTGCTAGCACTAAAAGTACTATTTTTTATTTATTTTTTGTACCACTGCGGTGCAGGGTTGCAATCTCTGAGTGCTTCTAGTTTATTTGTGTAGCACTTTTCATGCAGAGCAACACAAAGTGATTTACAG
>OMKY01046203.1:17953-45151 GCA_900302395.1 Bregmaceros cantori | reverse complement strand
CGCCATGGCGATAACATTTCCATGGTTCCATTCCTCACGCTATAGGCATCGAGGGTCGACATGGGGCAAACTTTGAAAATACTTTGTACACACAGTAATTGGACGTGGTAGGTGGTATTGGGTTTGAACACAGTAATTGGACGTGGTAGGTCGTATAAGGTTTGAACACAGTAATTGGACGTGGTAGTTCGTATTGGGTTTGAACACAGTAATTGGACGTGGTAGTAAATGGACGTGGCAGTAATTTGACATGGATCTCTCTGGCTCGAGTCGCTTCACGACTAAAGCCAGAGAGAGATCAAGAAACCACGGCCTCACAAACTGCAAAGGCCCTCCTAACCTCCGCCTCGGCTGTTAATACCCCAGGGTTAAGGCACGGGTCGACGACTGTCTTAAATCAGTACTCAAGTGTCGGAGAGGGGCCACGAGGCCAGCAGCACGGATAAACAACAACACTTGTCCGACCCCATTATCGACATCCGTGACATCACAACCACAATCATTGCTGACCATCAACAATATCCCCAGTAGAACTCAGTGTGTAAAATGTCCGCCCAATGTCCTGTTTAAACGGCAGTGTTTGAAGACAGTAATTGGACGTGGTAGGTCGTATTGGGTTTGAACACAATATTGGGTTGAACACGGTAATTGGACGTGGTAGGTCGTGTTGGGTTTGAACACAGTAATTGGACGTGGCAGGTCGTATCGGGTTTGAGCATGGTACAGTGACACAGCTAAAGACTCGCACTCCCATGATGCATTGGTGCACTCACCGTTTGCAGCGACTGGTTGCTTTGCTGCTTGTGGAGATGCTCGTTGAAGAGGTCGCTGCTAATCTGCTCCGGTGTGCACTGAGGAACACGGCTGGTTCATTAACTGGAGACTCTTCAAGCACGTTTATACATGATAGTAGATACAGTTTAGAGAGTGAATAACATCAACAGCATGTTAAGTAGAGTATAAAATACATGATACAGTGCACTTATGGTGAGTTTCCATTGGACTTTGCGACGCGAATACTCGAAATATGCGCTCGTGCCAGCGGTGTTTCAATTCGAGTTGTCGCTCGTGACAAGCGGCCCGTCTAGGAAGGTTGACAGGTAAACAGCTGGTACATTTCTTAAATTAATATCTAAAAACAAAATGACTTTTGTGAATCGCCTTGAGGCAGCTTTGGCTGTGATTTTGGCGCTATATAAAAATCTGTCGAGTCGAGTTAACCCCGTCAAAAATAAAAATATGGGACATACGTTGGCCAGCGGCCCCTCATCGATGTTGCTGCTGGTCCAAGGGTTCCAGTTGACCTGAGGAGGGGACCAGGGGACCACGCCCTCCGGGCTCTGCCTCGCTGACGGTTCAAAGGACGCCATCTTGCCCTGGATCAGCGACACGGGCGGGTCCGACTCTTGCTGCGGCTGAACAACACAACCATCCTCTGTCAGAACACTTCCATGACACAGTGTCCATGTTAAGGTTTTCAAATATTCTACAATAATATCACCCCCCTCCCTCCCCCGACTCTTCATCCCAATTTCCGATTTAATCCTGCCACTATCTCTCTCAATGAAGAGAGTTATTTTTTGCAGCCAAAAAATAACTTGGAAAAAAAAAGAAAAAAAATGAAAGAAAGGAAGACATTTAGCATCGTTTTTCATCTTCATTAGCTAGGATTGGTCGGAAATTGGGTTGAAGACGTCGCAGAAAAGCCGACAAGGGGAGGAGAACTCGCGGCACTGCGCACGCTGCGGTAGACACGGCAGCATTAACATGAATAGGGGCACGTTAGGTCCGGTGTGCAGTGTCCATAAAATTATTATGAGATGAACAATTATTAACCTGAAATGTTCATTAGGTTTGCAATATACTACAATTTATTTCCTGTTTCGCTATCTTCACTGATCGGTAACACTTCTGTTTTTTAGTATTAGCATACAAGCAACAAGTCAACTCTTCCGTGCCAACTTATAACAAAGTTTGTTTTTACCCAAGCTTACTTGTTATGTGTATGTTTGTGTTAACAGTGTTCAATATCCGAGACTGGAAGCCTGGCATTGGGACCATATGAAGAGTACAGATGCAAAACCCCAAAAACACAATTTTTGTGAAAACCGAGTTAATTGTATCGTGAATCTTGTCTAAATCTACAATATTGAAATGATGGGGCGCCCCCACGTGGGGGAGGGGGAGGTACGTCTGGATGCGTTCGACAAGAGGCCAGCCTGGCTACTTGCCAAGTGTCATTCAGCTGGTATTTGTACAGCACTGTTAGCGACACCTCAGTCAATAAGGGTTTCATACACCGTTCACTACAATATGTAAATGAAATGTTTTTGTGAAAAAAATGAAGTAAAACCCGCTCCCCACAGTGTCTAAAATATAAAATGGCCTTTTTCTCAAAAAGTGGTCAAGTGGAGTTTGCATCTGAACTCTTCATATATTCTACACATTTGAGAATGGGCCAAACAAGGAAACAATTAATCGCTGCCGATTAATCGATTACCAACTTAGTTGCCGATTATTTCAACAATTAAATCTACTCCCAGCCCAACATACGGAAGCTTTCATCGGAATATCTGCATATCGTCATACCAGTGGTTTGACTTATCAACCAAATTATTTTTTTTAAATTGACCGATATATGGACGCTTCGAACAAAGCTCTGTCTTCCAGGGCTCTAAACGAATGACATCGATTGGGCCTCTGTTTGGTCCAGACCCAGTGACTGAACAGTTGGTTCTGGTACTAGATATGTGTTCAACGTACCGGTGGAGGAATGAACACGCCCAGTTCATCCACCAGACTCATCAGCTGGGGCTCCAGGTCTGGAGACACGGTCACCTCAAAGGGCTCCAACTGCAAAGCATTCGTCAGATTAAACAGTTGAAAATATTAAATGGAAACTAACAAACTAATCCTGTACTAAAAAGATAATTGCGCTAAAGGTGGAAACACCCTGACAAGCTGAATATTAAACACTAGATGTTATTTTATCTGGATATTATCTAGAGCAGTGGTGCGCAAACCACTGGTGGTACAAGTACCACCAGTGGTACATGAGCACACTCACGGTGGTACGCGAGTGTATTATGTTTCTATTTTCCACATATTCACATTTTAAGTACAAAAAATAATGCGCAAACAATGCATCAGAATGATCAGATGATTGAGCCGAGAGTGACATAAAACAAGATGTGATAGACAAGAAGTGAAGAGTGATAAAACAAGTTAAAGTGCAACGTGTTGCAAATGCAAATCTTCGCACACACATTTGCGTGTCCACATTTGCGTGTGCACATCTTTCTTCGACCCCGTGGTAAACAAATCAAACATTGTTGCCGAAACTAGGTCGAGGAAAAAAAACGGGGTCTCGTGCGACATCTTGGTGGTACTTGGACCGCTAAAGAGTTTCTCAGGTGGTACTCGGTATGAAAACTTGAGGACCACTGATCTAGAGCGACTGCCAGGGTCATGAGACTCTGAGGCTGCTGAGGAGCATATTTACTCTGTAGTGTTCACAAAAGATCTGTTAGTTTTTAGTTTGTTGCGTTGTTGTTATTTTGGACGTTGCAATAAACTTGAAAAAGTACATTTCGGTTTATGTTAGTGAACAAATGTACAACTATGACGTTTCTTACAGTTGTGCTCAAAGAAATAGCAGTGCCTTTAGGAAAAGGAGTAAAAAAAATTTCAAACTCAAACCAATCATATCTTAATGAACATATATGCCTTGAGGACACCGTGCATTCTATTCCAAAGCAAAACAATTGGGAGAAGTAATCAATACTCGAATAATAATAATGATAGTTCATAAAAAGTCTGAAATGCCATGTTGAAAAAAAAGCAGCGTTGCCATCATTCCTTGGAAATTCAAACATGTGCTGTACAAACAATGAAATTCTTAACAAGTAAACTTGGCCGAGTATCCTAAACTAATATTTTATTGTAAAACCATGGTTTCTGATAACTGCTTCACATCGGTCAACAGGTATTGCGGCCCAGGCCAATTGTACTGTATTCCACAATTCCTCTGTCTTTCTTGGTTTTGCGGCATGCACTGCACTTTTTGTCAGTCTACAACTTTTCTCTGGGATTAAGTTCTGGGGATTGTGCTGGCCACTCCATCAGTTGAATCCTGTTTGTCTGGAACCATGCTTTTGCTCGCTTGCTGGTATGCTTGGGGTCATTATCTTGGTGAAAGGTACACCTCAAAGGCATTTCCTCTTCTGCACGTGGCAGCATGACCTCTTCCAGTATCCTGATATACTTGATCTGGTCCCTGGTATGCTGTAAATAGGACTGTAGTAGGAGAAACATCCCCATATCATGATGCTTACACCACCATGCTTCATTGTCTTCACTGAGTAGTGTGGCTTGAGTTCTGTGTTTGCAGTGTGCCTGACATACTGTCTGTGACCTTTAGAGCCAAAAAGAATAATCTCTCATGAGTCCACAAAATGTTTTGCTATTTCTAATCAATGTGCTCTTTGGCAGATTCTAATCACTCCTGCACATGTCTTTTTCTTACGCTTCTGGCGGGTAGGTTGACTTCACAAAGACGTCTTCGTACAGGCACTCATGGTCAACTGTAGGTCTTCCTTGATCCTCTTGGAGTCGATCATTGGCCGAGTCTTTGCCAGTTTGGCAATTCTTCTATCCATTTGAGTTGTCTGTCTTTTGCTTCCATATTTTTTGCTCCCATTTCAACGCATTGGAGACCATTTTAGCTGAACAGCCAATCACTTTCTGCCCCTCTTTGATCAATGTTTTGATTAAGGAACACTTCCATTTTCCTTGTCTTTTTCACGACAAATGCACAACCAGCATGTCTGTTGCCTTTTTCCTTAAATAAGGATTACCGTTAACACCTTTTTTTCCCCAGAATGCCGTCCTTAATTGACGTCCACCTTAATTGAACTCACCACTGCTATTTTTTTTAACATGCCCCTTTCAGTTAATCATTCAATTTCACAGAATCCCCAGTATGCATGGATGGGTTTGTTGGTTTTCTCTACCTTTATTTTACCACCCAGAAACTTTTCTGGGGGGTTAGAGATTGAAATATTAACAAAAACGATGATTTTTCTTGCTGCTGTTGAGGCACTGCTAGCCATTTTTGAGCACAACTGTCTAGGTTATTTGTTATGATGGGCAGACAGGGTTCATGATGCAAGGAAACCTTCTCTCCGTCCTTCTTCTTGGTCAGCCCGGTGCAGGGCTCCACCACCCCCAGGTGGTACAGCTGTCTGACCAAGGACAGAGCACACGACTGGGCAGCCAGCTTCTTGTTAGACCCATGTTCCCGCGCAGTCACACCTGTACAGACACTCATTATGAACAGCACACACACACTCACACCTGTGTGTGTGTGTGTGTGTGTGTGAATCGCAATAATTGATAAACCGCCGTAGCAACACTGCAAGGAGGGCGCTCAGCAGTTTATCCAAAAACGTGGAAACAAAAGTACTGCATTTCAACGCCTGGTACGCATCCAAACACATTGAGTCTTCAGCTTTACTGTAAACATCTTGTAAAAGTAAAAAGTTTTACTAATAAAGTGCAGGGGGTATATTCTAGGGCTGCAACTAACGATTATATTAATAGTCAATTAGTTGCCCATTATTGAAACGATTAGTCGATTAAAATCTGTTTCCTTTTAAAAATACCCCAAATTCTCACAGCGAGCGCCTATTACGAGAAATGAAACCTGTTAACTTGAATTCTAGTCAAATGTGGCTCTTTTTTACCATCTAATGTATAATGGTTAAGCTACATCATTTGACAACAAAGGAATTACATGTCCTTTATATTATGAATGAACATCAAATGGATAAATGGGGGCAAACATCAGCTCAAAACTGCCGACAATAACGATTCAATTCTTCTTCTTCGATTATTAGGTTATTGGTTGTCGATTAATTTTATAATCGATTAGTCACCGATTAATCGACTAGTTGTTGCACCCTTAGTATATTGAACTGGATTGGAAGGGGGCGGGGGGAGGGCAGAGTTATATTCAACTGGATTGGAGGTTTTTTTTGGGGGGGGACTTACGTCGGCCAAGCTGCCGGACGAAGAGGACCATCTCCGCAATGAAACTCCTGCAAAGTGGACACAGACACGACTTATGACAGTGGCCAGCGCCCTCTGCTGGCAAGGGAAACGGAGAAAAAGGACAGATGGGACTCACCAGCCGCTGCAGTGCCGTGGTCTGGCCCACGGGGGGCGCCTGTATGTTTTTCTGCCGGACTTCAAGGTAGGGGAAGAGGAGTGCGTGTAATCTACGACCTGAGACGGGAGAAGACGGTCACACCAGAAGTCACGCCCCCAAACACCAACACACGTCCACGGGACTCATTTAGTCACATCTAAATATAGTCCCATGTGTGAGGTGGATTCTGGTGCGCCGTCCCCGTCTAGAGAAACATCGCAACGCCGTGTTGTTCCGACACCCCACAATTCCGACATTGATTTTGGCGTATCGTTTGCCGTGATGTAAAGTTCGAATCACGAAAACGATCCGATAATTTTGTTAGGGGTTAGGTTAGGGCTATGTTTAGGGATTGGAGGGACCCTAACAAAATAAGCAGATCGTTTGGGATTTGCACTTTACATCTTTCTGTCGGAAGAGAGAGGTGTCGGAACAACAAGGCGTCGCCAGAGAACATATGCTGGCCACCCCAACAGAGTTTTGATTAGCATCGTGGTGGAATGCACTGGGGGGAGTTTTGTAGGTGGCTTGGGGACACAGACACATGACATCATCTGGGATCAGAGGATGATGCCATGGACCTGCCGTCCACCGTGTCTCTTCGAAGACATCACAGGTGTGGAGCTGTGGCTGTTAGCTCTAGCAGTGATGCTCAGCAGTCAGGCAGAAAAACATACAGTCAGTGAGTGTCGAATCTGGTCAGCTACATCGAGAAGCGTTTGAAGACCGTACAGCTCCCATCGGAAAGGCTTGATATTCTCGACGTTTTCTGATTTTCATGTCAAAATGTATGCATCGTTACCTGCGACAGCTGCGCCGAGCAGGTTATGTTTTTGGTCGCGTTGGTTTGTCAGCAGGATAAGTGAATGAATCTGGATGAAATTTTGTAGAGTTGTTGGAAATGACAAACGGAACAAGTGATTACATTCTGGTGCATTTCTGCAGCCTATAAGTAACACGATATAATAGCATCTAGTTTGATTCCTGTTATGTGCTTACAAACTGCAGCAACACGCGGCACTTGGCCCCACCTCTGGCAGATAGCGGAAATATTTATTCTTATGACTATAAACCCGCGTACCACCAAGAGCGTGCTCGCGTACCACTGGTGAGAAGTGATTACATTTTGTTGCAGTTCCGTAGCCTAATGTAACACAATAACGTCTACATGTTTTGGCATCAGTGATCCCAGGGCCTTGGCGTAGGTTTGCACTCTCTGAGTGCTTCTAGTTTGATGATAATTTTCATCGACCCAATTCATTTTAAAAATCGGATGGTATGAAAATCGGCATTGGCAACTTTTTTTTTTTTTTAAGTTGCTTTATTTGCCACAATTTTCTAGTTTTATTGACAGCATTGCTGTGAAAGGGGGATGAGAGAGCAGGGACTAACGGAATTGCAGTACTTGACTGTAAGGCGAAGCGACCTCACGGCCCTAAGACTATATGTACAACTATGTCTTTAACCGCTACACCACGGGGCGAGCCCAGGATCGGTAAAATGTAATCCTAAAAAAAGATTGAAGCAGAAAAATCGCCAAGGGACTCAATTATTGTTACTGTCGCCAGTTTTTCATTAAATATTATCGTCCTGTTCATCGATTGTCGGTTAAAGATTGTCACCCTGCATCACTCGGCGTTCACGGGCGTTCGTGTCTGGACCAAGCAGAGACCCAATCGAAGTCTCAAGTCTTCTTGGGCAAGTCAAGTCCCAAGTTAAGTCATCATTAACATGCTGTAATTTTAGCTCCAGAATCTGATTTTAATAAACTAGCGGGGAAAAAAGCAAACGGTGCGATTATAAAAGTAAAAACTATTGCTTGCTTTTGACTAGATTAAAACCAGATTTGTGGGCTAAAATTACAGCATGTTAATGATGACTTGACTTTGAGTTGACTTGGGACTTGACTTGCCCAAGAAGACTTGAGACTTGAACGAGAGACTTGGTCGCATCTCTGCTGTGATTTGATAACTTGATTTGGATCCTGAGCTGCGAGCGATGTGTAAACGAGTTGTTGGGTCTGGTTTGCCAGGCTAAAAGGGGCCGTGTCTGAGCCTTCCTCCTCAGACTTAGGTCTTCGGTCAAATCAACGTCCACCAGATTCAACACTCACTGGATGACTGAGAACCTTCAGGTTTTCCTCAAATTTCCTCAACTTGCTGCCACCTGATCGCAGCAAGGTGGGCCTCCAACATTGAAGCGCATCAAAATCATGGATGAATCCGAAATCACTCCCTACATACATAGCGCACTATATAGTGGACAGTGACGTCAGACACTAAGCTACAGTAACTAAATTACTTTTTTCCAGTAACTAATAATCCAAGACAATTTTTCAAAATCAGTTACCACATTTAAAGTTGAAATTTTAGCACATTATGTGAACTTGTGATGTTTAAAACCTACTTCCAATGAAGTGAGCACTGGCAAAACATTTTTGAAGATGTCTTTTTAAAAAAAGTGTATTTTTTTAGGGTTAGTATTTGGCACGCGGCAGCTGCCGGATATAATATAAACAAACTAAAAGTAACTAAAGAAATCCAGCTTAGTTACTTCATCGACGAAACGCTGATGAAGGGGGTGCCCACTTGATAACTCCTCTGTGTCATTCCTCCTGGCAAAATCTTAGTACACGCTGGCACATAAAGGACAATTCCATCTCGTCCTGTGTTTCTTTCATCTGACTATGTAGTGTGTAGCCACTAGTAAGAAGTAGTGAATAGGTGAGTGATCGCGGACATGGCCTCTGTTGAACAATGAAAACACTTGGTCATATAGACATTAAATGGTAGGTGTGTGTAATTGAAGTTTGTAATAAAGTGCAGTAAAAAAATATCTATTTGTAGCTACTCATCCCCTGATGAACAAACAAAAACTGCAACTACGAAACTGCAATACATCACAATGGTGGGAAAAAAACCCACAATTTTTAATTTAGAGCAAAATTGTGCAGACACTGAGCTTAGGGCTGCACGCGGTGCTGTGCTTAGGGCAGCACGGCTTGGCTGTCAATGCGGGCTATCGTAACCTAGCCTGGCGAGCCAGAACCAACGCATCGTCCATGCATCGCACATCGGGTCTGGGAAAATCAGGCAGCCATCGCTCGTATCCAGACCAATCGAATTCTTTGAATCGAAGAGCAGGGATAGTTTGGTATGGCTGACGCAAAACGTGGGCGGAGTTTGGTTGACACACCTCCACGCCGCTTGTCCCACCGAATGCGACGTGATTGGATAACACAACACCTTTTTTGACACGTTTTTCGACCCTGGTTTTACCAGAAGCAATGATTCTAATCGCGTGCAGTGCGTGGACGATTTGTTGGTTCTGGTTCGCCAGGCTAATCGCAACCCTGCCAGAGGGCGGCTCAGAGTGTGCTCACCTGTTGTGGTCGGGCCCCACTTGACTGTACTTGTACTCTGCGCTCATCTTCTCCTTCTGGAAGAACTGGTTGAGACGAGCCTTGGCGTTGTCCAGCGTCCAGTTGCCATGGAGACCAGCGTTCAGGTCCACCTCCTCAGACTCCAGAGTCTACGAGGCACGGGTGTCAAATAGTTGACTGATCCATGACCATTATAAAATTAGTCACAACTTTTATTATTTTTTCTAAGGTCATTTTTTCCCTGTCAGTGCTGTTTTTAATCTTTATTAGATGGGATTAGTTGGGTTGAAGCGATCGGGGGTAGACATCGCACACAAGCCGACGAGGGGAGGAGAACTTGTGGCACTACGACAGACAAAGTGCCATTATCATGAATGGGGCGCGTTCGCTGAGTGGTTGAAGACACCGTACCCAACGTCACCCCCCATAAGCAACTTAGTTAATAATCGATAATCGCCCCTATTAGTCCACGCTCGGGCCTTTTGCCGTTTGATCTTAGTATTGAATGTTCAACCTTTTTTAAAAAAAGAACTTTGAAAGTGCATTTTTAAAATTGACCCTTTTGTCTTTGGCTCTTAAAGGGATAGACCACCGAAAATTGAAATTGAAACATGTTCTTCATTCTTCTATACATTGCCAGTGACCCGTGCGTGTGCGCGCGCGTCCAAGCTCTAGCTTGTTCCATGTTGATACCCCCATTGAACTCAATGAGTTGGAGTGACTCAAGTAGCTACCAGATTAGCGCCACTAATCGCTTCCAAACTGGTTGCGTATTTTGAGCATGTAGGTCACTTGTTGAGCGAGATTCAATCAAATGTGGGAGGTTTATTAGTGGAAAACCAGGGGACCATTTCTTGAGTGCGCCTCCGCAAGATGTGCGGTTCACTCACTAACTCATGTCATCCGCAGACTGAGAGCAAAAGTACACGACAGGGGCAGCGCTGCGGTTCAATTCTGTGGACGCCTGCTGTAGTTCTATCGGCTTTGGTGTGTTGTGACGATCACTCCACTGGTTCATTTCAATGGGGAATCGGCATGGAACGGCCGCTAGTCACTGGCAATGTGTAGTTAATCTTAGAACAATGAAGAACATGTTTCAATCAGAATTTTCGGTGGTCTATCGCTTTAATGGAGTACAATTGGACGATTAATTTGAACACCAATGTCTTCAGCGAAGAGAAGAACTCATGTCTCTGCGGAGGCCGTGATCAAAACCACAGCGGCGTTAAAATGAATAGGGACCACCTTAGCTGCCGAGACCAAAACCACAATCGGCATCAACGTCCCCAGAAACCTTTTTTTTGGGGTCCGCGTTGGCCGAGTGGTTATGGACACCGCACCTAACAATGTTAGTGGCGCTGCGTCTACTGCAGCGTCCGTAGTGTCGCGAGTTCGACTACGCTCGTCGACTTGTCTGCAATGTCTACCCCCGATCTCTTCAACCCAGTTTCCGACTAATCCTATCCAATGAAGATGGAAAAACAGCGCTGACGGCGGAAAAAATTACTTAAAAAAATGTTTTGTTTTTTTTACTTAAGTGTCACATACCGCCTTGGCCTCCTGCTCATTCTTGCGGTCGTAGTACTCTTGCATGTTGGCCCTAGAGTCCCACTGAGCGGACCCTTCCCCAGGTCCCCCCCAGCCGCCTCCTCCTCCAGAGTAGCCCCCTCCTCCTCCAGAGTAGCCCAGCCCGGTTCCCGGGGGGGGCATGCCGCCGGGAGCCGCGCCATTCCCTTCCTGGTATTCCTGGTGGCCCTCCAGTTCTAGAGAGGGGAACGCATACGTTAATCTTCATCGGAATCAGAAAAGCTAATATTGCCTGTTCTGTTTACATGCCGAGTGAAAATATGTACTGCTGTTGTGTGTGTGTTGAACTAACACATAAAAAAAAAAAAAAAAATCTGAAGTTAGCTCCACATTCACACGGCACCGGCGAATCTGGAGCTGGTGAATGTGGGGCCAACTTCAGCTTCCTCACATAATAATAATAATAATCCAATCCAATAATAATCAATTTTTGGGCAAATGTTGACGTTCGAGATGTCAGGTATGTCACTTTCATGCCACCAAGCCGAGCCCAGCGGGGAGCCGGCATCCACACCTCTCCAGCGGGATTGCTCACCGGTGTCAAACGACGCCTGCTCGGTGTGGACGATGGGGCGGGGTTCGACTAGATATGGGGTCGATGCCCCCAACTTTCCCCCCAAACCTGCTCCGTCTGGACGGCCCTTTAGTTTAGAGCTGCAACAGACTAATCGATGATAATCGATTATTGAATTAAATCGGCATCTAATTTAATACTCGATTAAATCGACAGCCATTAATCGGTTCCTTGTTTGGTCACTCCTCTGCTCAAATGTGTTGGATATGTTGTTCAACGTTTGCAATATCAACTATGTTTCAGGTTAATAATCATTACAAAAAAAGTGAGTACACTGCAAAGCACACAAATGCCATATGTGTGGCATGCTGAATCGTGGGTTCGCCTCCCCTCCCTGACATCTTTGCCGCATGTCTCCTCCCCCTTCTTCCCTTTTCCCAGCCAAACCTGAATAAAGCTCCGAATGGGGCGCAAAAAAAGACATTTGTTCCGAAAATACAAAATACAAATGAACAGATTAATCGATTAATCGTCAGAAAAGATGGCTGATTAATCGATTATCAAAATAATGGTTAGTTGCAGCTCTACTTTAGTTAGGTAAATAGCTGCTATATTTCTTAAATCAAAATCTAACAACCAAATCACTTTTGTGAAGCGTCTTGAGGCAGATTTGGCTGCGAATTTGGCTCTATATAAAAATCTGTTGAGAATGTGATTCCTGTAATCAGACTACATTTGGGGTGTGTCCTTACGTTGTTCGTTCTTCACCATGAGGTGAGGAGGCAGAGGTCCTCCGGCGGGCAGCACAGCCTCACCAACAGGAGGCGGTGGACCCAGGGAGGCTCCATTATCAGGGAAACTCGCCTGGAGAGAAACACAGCCGTCAGCCCATTTCACCGGGTCAGCTTGTAGTAGCCTGGCGAGCCAGAACCAACAAATCGTCCACCAAAATTGGGTCTGGTAAAACCAGGGTCGAAATACATGTCAAAAAAGTCTCAATCAAATCACGTAATCCAATCACAGTGCAGTAGGTGGGACAAGTGGCATGGAGGCGTGACAAGACGTCTTGCATCGTCTATACCAAACACCGCCCATGCCTCGCGTCACCCATACCAAACTCCGCCCACGTCTTGCGTCATCTATACCAAACTCCGCCCACGTCTCGCGTTACCCATACCAAACTCCGCCCACGTTTTGATTCAAATAATTTGATTGGTCCGGCCCGGATACGAGCAACGGCTGCCTAATTTTCCCAGACCCAATGCAACATCTAGCGATGTGTGGACGTTGTGTTGGTTCTAGCTGGCCAGGCTAAGCTTGTAGCAGACTGTAAACCATCATGGGTAGAGTTCTGACCATTTGCAAATGTTGTCGCACCCTCATTTAGCTTGTCCGGCTCTGCTTCTTTTACCTTCCAAATTCGTCAAGGAAAAGTTTTGGACGGCTGATTTCAGTATGCTTTGACTATAGAACATATTTTTTATATCACCATTATTGGTTTGAGTGACGTAATTCTGTAGAGTTATTTTTTTAACAATGTTTTTATTGTTGTTTTTTAATTTTTGCAATAATAAAAGGGGAAAAAACAGAACAAAACTAACCAAAAACAACGCATCTCAGATATGGCAACAGGACACAATTACCTTTTATAGACATTCCATTACACACAACACCAAAACAGATATCTACTCCTCCCCAGCAGTCTCACACACACTCCTTACAAATGTGATAAAACGGTCCCCAGATTTCTCTAAAATATTCTCCTTTTCCTTGCCGAATATACGCCATGTTTTCTAAAGGCAGGATCAACATCATCTGTCTGATCCAAAAATTAAAGCTAGGTCTATTCATGTTTTGCCAATGCATTGCCATTGACCTTTTATCATATAATAATGTGGAGTTATTTTATTTCTATGAGAAAATGTGTGTTAGTGATTTGTCACTCATAGCATGATGTGGTATCAACAACGTTTTGATGGTGTTGCTCAATTCTCTTGTCCAATTTACACATGTAGTAGTATGTACGTATTGTAGATGTTGGCCTAGAGGTGGGAATTCATGATCAGAATTTGTCTGTCTGTTCCATACGTTGCGCCAATGCTCCTGGAGCTTGTGTTCATGGCTCCGTCCTCACATCCAAATTTTACGCTCACGGTTATTGTGACCAAAATTATCGCGGTAACCAGTGTTATTGCAGTATTAAAAATAACCCCCCACGCATCTAGTCTGGCGAGCCACAAACAACACATTGTCCACGCATCGCACATTTAGTGCATTGTCCACGCATCGGCAACACACCAGTGAATGGTTTTTGTCTAGATGTTGCTCCACCCTTACGCTATGTTTCCACTACAGAGAGGTCCGTATACGGTCCGTACACGGTCAGTACGTATACGGTCCGGTTGGAAGATTGCCGTTTCCATCATCAACAAACACTACCGCGTGCGGCGCATTGGTATTCGCGCGTGAACATACATAATGCCCTAACACACACTTTCCATGCAGTCCGCCCCATGCATTATGTAAACAATTGCACGTGGCTACGCAAGCCACGAAGCGGCGCAGGAGAAATCTGTGTGTGTGTGTGTGTGTGTGTGTGTGTTCACCATGTTTGTGCATGGTGCAGGAAGAGGGGAGGGTGGATGGGTGGGGGTGACGCCAGCGTCGGAGGAGGAGGGAGAGTTTGTGTGCGTGTGTGTCGGTCTGAGTCAATGTGTGTGTTCGCTTGTTTCCGTTCTTTTGTGTGTGTGCGCGTGACACACACATGCACATGCACACACACACACACATTAGGCACGGCCCTCCCCGGGCTCGGCTAAGCAGAGAGCGGGGAGGGGCAGACTCGACCCGTCAAGGGAAACAGTGGGGCTTGCCGACCTAGGCGCCCCCTGTGAGCCATTCGTCATCTTTATCATCGACAGGGCTACAGTGACCGTATCAAGGGGACAGCTGGCCGCTGCATTATCATCGCCACTACAGGAGTGGGCTTATATGCAAAAGGCTAGGGCGTTAGTTCTATAGTACGTATGATAGATGGTAGTATAGGGGCAGGGGGTTATATAGCGTGATTTGTATATAGATGTATAGGTAGAGGTATGTATAGATATACTTGGATATATTGGGAAACTATCGTCTAAAGCGGTAGCACACATAATTTGGCCTATTATAAGGAGGGGCTTAGCCACGGCTCTCCCCGGCCTCGGCCAAACAAGAGAACGGGGAAGGGCGGACTCGACGCGTCAAGGGCAACAGGGGTGCTTGCCGACCTAGGCGCCCCCTGTGAGTCTTTCGTCATCATCGACAGGGCTACAGTGGCCGTATCAAGGGGGCAGCTGCCAGCCATATCATCAGCGCGTCGACGGGAGCGGGCTTATAGGCAAAGTACTAGTGGGGTATGTAGGTTTAGGCAGGGATAGAGATTATATATATATATATATATATATATTTTAGTTTTTAGGTATGACATATGTTGGTATATAGAGAAGGGAAACAGGGGTGCTTGCCGACCTAGGCGCCCCCTGTGGGGCTTTCGTCATCTTCATCATCAGCCGCACTACAGTTGCAGGACCAAGGGGACAGCTGGAATCTACACCATCATCGCCACTAGAGGAGTGGGCTTATATGCAGAAAGCAAGGGCGGTAATTATGGCAGTACAGAGGCAACCTTTTAAATGGAACAGGAGCGGGCTTATATGCAAAATGCAAGTGCTGTAATTATATCATTGGAGGAGGTAGTAACGATAGTGGACATTGGGGGTATATCAATAGAGAAGGGAGTAGCGGCCATCTTCATCATCAGCGGCACTGCAGTTGCAGGACCAAGGGGACAGCTGGAATCTACACCATCATCGCTATTAGAGGAGTGGCCTTATATGCAAAAAGCAAGGGCGGTAATTATATCAATAGAGAATTGAGGATTTTCGTCATCTTTATCATCAGCGGCAGGATCAAGGGGACAGCTGAAATCTACCCCATCATCGCCACTACAGGAGGTGATTTCCTTTAGATGGTGGAGGTGATGCTATTGACTGTGGGGGTTGCAATAAGTGTGAGGGTATATTTCCATGACCAGTGTACTGGCTGTAATGGTTGGAAGGACTGTAATTGTGGTGAGGACGGTGAACATTGTAATGAATGTGATTTCATCTGTAACTTCTGGGGGTTTGTCTTATTTCTGGTCACAACTGCTCTGGTTCTGCTGGGTGGTGGTGTCTGTGAGGTCATAATGACGCTCCTGCCGGCAACGGCAGGAGACACAGCTAGCTTACAGTTGGTGGCGAGAGCTTGGGTGCATTCGGCCACTCGAGCCTAGGAGTGTGAATTACGCCTGACTAGTGCTAGGGTGGTTACCTAGTGGAGAAAGATTGAGGATCGGGAGAATCACCCATACGGCTGTGAGGGGAGGTCGATGACGACAACTTAGACGGTGGGTTGGAGGAGTCTCGTGCAACGGGTGCCAGTGGTGTGAGAGGGCACAGCAGTGGCAAGGGGTGTGAGGTTTGGAGTGTTCTGAGGTTTTCCGTTGTCTTAGTGATGGTGTCCACTGCATACATGCAAGGATTGGTCCATGGACAAATTCCCGCCTCTAAATCGCACCTCGAGGTGTGTTGGTGTACTTGAATTCATTTATACTAATTTGATTTATGTGTCTACACCGAGAATCTGATCAATCCTCGGGACCAAGCAGAGCGGAGGAGGGCGTATGGTTTTTTGGTTGAAACGTCCGAAAAGCCCGCTCTGGAAACCACTGATGATGTAGTCACATCTATTTTAGGCGCCAGATTGGGGACTCCAAATTCATGCACAAAAACTGATTCAGGAGTGTTCATGCACAAAAGCTGGAACTAGGCTTACTGTGGGTTGGCCCGTGTGGGTGATGGTGTCCAGAGGTTTTCTGATTCAGTGGGCTAGGACCAGGATTAGGTCAAAATGTTCCTGTGTATCATTTTTTCTGTTTTGTCTATAAATACATTTTGAAAAATGTTCAATAAAATCTAAGTGACAAAAAAAAAAAAGTTCCTGTGCTTGTCTCCATTGGAGGGGTGTGTCTCGGTGAGTGGCTCACTGGGGTCAGGGTGAACAAGCAATATTTTTCTTCCCAGATTCTTCCAGACCTATGTTACTAAACAAACAATTTTGCAAACTATAATAAAGTAATAAAGTATATGAAAAAGAAAAGTAAGTTGAATAAAATAAAATGCATTTCAAATGCATACCATATTCTCAATATGTAAAAACGGCATGAACTAACAAGCCCCCCCCCCCACACACACAGACACAACATTTTACGTTTTTAATACAACATAATAAACATATATTTGAACAACAATAATATTAACCAACCGGATATTTTGCGGTTCGTTGCCTTGCTGTATAATTAACAAAGGTTTTGTATTCATTCTTTAGAACAGAGCGCGTCAGCTCTGAGTACCGCAGATTGTCGCACTACTCTCCATTGTGTATCACTATCAGGTTGGAAGCGCATAAACTGACAGAGTGGACGCGTTAGGTGTGAAATAGCAGCGAAACCCCCGTGTATCCGTAAACAAGAACGCTTCCTCCATGCGACCCGGCGTCGTTAAACTTCCAGACGTGTCGGCAACTCTCACTATCTGTCACTCTTTTAAATGTTTAAATTATTATTAAATGTACGGAGCCGTACATAGAGATGGAGGGAGGGAAAGAGACAGAGATAAATATGGAGAGGGCGAGACAGAGACGGGGTGCGATAGAACGAGACGAAGAGGGAGAGACGGAGAGAGAGATGGCAAGGGGGAGGGGTTAGTATAGGAGGAAAGAAAACGTTCGCTGCCTTGTCCGACACGACAAGTCGTCCACCTATAATGTGTGTGCATGTGTGTGTGTCGGCAGGGTGCAGAGTTGTGCAAAATGCTTTAAAAAAAAACCCGTCAAAACACTGCATGGCTCGCGGTGTAAGAACCGCAAGGGGGCGCACCGCGGTTAGTCAACTATCGCGGTTATTCGTTCAGCCTTAGTATGTACTAATATACATATGTAGACACACACACACACACACACAGTGTCCAAGATGGGTGGGGCCTTGATGCTGGGAATGGTGAATGACATTGGGAGCAACATAGATTTCAACACCTTGGAGCGGGAATGGGCCCAACAAGGAAATCATTAATCACTGCCAATTAATCGATAATAAAGGTAGTTGACGATTAATCGATTGGTGGGTTGCAGCTCTAAAATGGACCTCCACTCACCGCACTGACGCCCTGGGCTGGAACCTCGGCAGCGCTCATCTCTCCGATGCGGACCAGGTAGTTGACAAAGTCCCGGGCAGAGTTGGACTGGGCGTCCTTCTTGTTGGTGGAGTTGCCCATGCCAACATAGTTATAACCCTCCACCCGCACCTGGGGACACACCACAAGCAGTCAGCACATAACAGAGGTGTAAAGGCCGATTCATACGCTACGTGCGGTCGATTTTGTACGTAATCCGTCCGTACGTTCTATGCGTTGCCGCTTTCATACCTCCGAACATCTTTTACGTTACAGTATGCAAGAATGTGTGAAAAGCTCCATCTGTATCCGCCTGAGATCAGGAAGAGGTTAATCAACCTATCCCCAAGTCAAGGCTCCATGGTATTTATATGCGTCCAGTGTGCTGGGCACATGCATCATGGTGTAAACTCCACCAGTCACGTATGGCCCATAGACTGCAGTGCCGATTAGACGAGCCTTATGTAGTGTCATACCGACACCCCGCATAGTCCATTGTACGCGCATTGCGCTGGAACCGTCACAAGTTAATTACTCACGATGCACTGCACAGACACAGAGGTTACACATAAATCACACATGGAATACAAACTTCATAGAGAACGTCAACTGTACCTCGCACAAGAACTTGGGTTTGAACTTGTTTCCGGCGGCCCGCAGGTCATACTGCGGTGGGTTCTTCTTCTTCTTCCCACACCAGGCGTACAGGAAGTTCTTGATATCCGCCATGATGGGATCGACGGACACCTGCCAGCAGCAGTGTTGGACAAGTTCAATTTCAACATGAACTTGTTTAAATTTCAGCACAGAATATGAATGAGTTCATAAACTCTCGTTCTTTGAACACGTTCGGTACTGCCTGCCCGACAGGACAAGACACCAAAAATGACAACTCAAAACAAAAGGATTCACATCAGGCTGATCGTCCTACAACACTTAACTCCCTAAAAAAACACCCAACTGTAGTAGGCCTTGAAATCATTGTAAAATCCAATGTGCCTCCTCCATCACAACATTTGACACTTGACAGACTACGAATCCATTCAAGACAGGGTCAGAAACCGGGCCATTGTAGCGAACCACCTTTTCTCCCCCCTCGGGAAGGTATTACAAGTACTACGAAGACCTCTATCTAGAATGAGAAACTTTCTTCCCACGCGTAGTGATGCTACTGAACACAGGGGGAGGCCTGCTTGATAAGTTGACATGTTACATGTGCTGATCTATGCCAACGTCACTTTATAACTTATGTGATTTCATTTCTTTTGCGTTGACCTTGTTCATTACCTGTTGATCTTGAGAGTTGTTTCATGCTCAACTAAAATTCCATGAGTGTTTACTGCTATAATGTATATGCAATATGGAGATTTAAAATGAATTTTGAATCTTGAATTTGTTTACCTCTAGACATCTGTGCAAGTCTTATTAGTCTTATTTTTTTAACAAAGCTTTTTTGTTATCTGTATTGCCTCGTTTGTGTTGAGGCTTAACTGTGTTTGGGGCCATGACATTGGAAACAGCATATATTAAATGTGTTCATTAAACCTGGTTGAATCAATTATTGAATCATCATTGGCATGGTGTATGAGAGAGGATAGACAAATAGATAAGCCAGATAGGTATTCAACTGAAATTACGTTTAGTTGGTTCAGGAGGCGAGAGGACGGGATCAGGCCGTTAAAGTATCTGTTTGAACGCGATGTGCAACAAAATAATTCACAAATAATATAATTTTAGAGCAAAGAGGTGGCTGCTTAGTTCATTGAAATAAGATGTTTATTTTCTGTAAAACATTCGTGGCAGAAATCTGCACTGCAAAGCCCCGGGTTATGCTTCGTTTTATTAATCCTCCGAGTCGGCCATTCGGAGTTGATGCGGCTACGCCATTGGTCAAGCTTGGTCATGTGTCGTTTTCTCAACTACTGCGATGGCAGCGTTCACTCGAGACATGTCGACTCGGAAAAGGTTACCGGAACACAGTCTGCTACAGGCTAAACGAAGACCTGACGGGGATTCGAGTCCGAGATTCGGATTTAAATTTTGTATATCCATCGGTTCCAACTCGCACGCAGCCAGAGCCGACCGGACAGAACCCGCATGACTCGGATTATATTTACAACACAAACGGACACAATAACTCACCGTCTCACCCTGCAAAGATGTCTTGAAAGAACGGCGGCCGGCGTCAGGCTAGCATCGAACCGGAAATCCCGCCTCCCGTGACGCTAAGTCCGGCACACAACTTTATTGATCTTCTTTTTGATTCAACTACATTTGTTAAAGCATTTTGTCCCGCCGGGATGAAACACACTTCCGGTGTCTGTATGAGTTTCATTTAATCTCGTCATAGTGAACCGCCGTGGCTCACAAAAACACACGAAATGCTCACCAATGGTTCGTCATTTTACATAAATATTGATGAAATACAGTCAAAATCCGACTTAAAGTTACTCACCGAGTGGTCGCATGTTCTTCTGGACCAATAGTCTGGCTGCTTCTACTAGTCCTTCCAAAAGGAATGAGACAATGGAACGAGTCGCACTGATTATTAAATCATGCGTTGTGGGTCACAGATCCGCACGAGAACATTTGGGTGAGGAATAGCACAACGCAAGTTACCACCACCATTTTTAAATAACCCTGTAGGTGTGTGCTAACACCGAATATAGATGTTGAAAAATTGCCAAAAACACAGCGAACTAAATGACACCGGCACGTGACTTTCAGACACCGGAAGTACCCCCCCGAACTCTATAGAAACTGTTCTATGGTCTTGTGGTCTTAGTAGGAACGGCTCTATAGAAACTGTTCTATAGTCTGGTGGTCTTAGTTGACAGGGCTCTATAGAACCTGTTCTATAGTCTGGTGGTCTTAGTAGGCAGGGCTCTATAGAAACTATTCTGTATTTAAACCGTTTTGCACTTACCAGAAATCGTAGCACATCACGCTACAAACTTTGCCACCAGCGAGTGGACTATACAGCCTAAGACAACTTAATTCCATTTCTGCTAAGTAGGCAACATGGCAGCCGTTTTGCCACACACTGGGTTTCCAACCGCCTTTAAGGCATCATCCGAGCACTTTCAAGGCACTGAAACTGAAAACTCTGGACAACACCCCAAGCACTGAAACAAAAAGACATTGTGACTGGTGCACAATGTCCCACTTCGAAAACAGCGAGCATGAGCCTATCTGGCGTGTATTCAGCACTCTCTGTGTTACAGGAGCATCTGCCAAGGTTTTGCCTACAAGCGAAAAATTAGGCCACTCGCACGAAATTAGAACGATCATTGGGTCTGGTAAAACCAGGGTCGAAAAATGGGTCAAAAAAACTGTCAATCAAATCGTTTTATCCAATCACAAGACAGTAGGTGGGACAAGTGGCATGGAGGTGTGACAACAAAACTCCACGTCTTGCGTCCCCCATATCAAAGCGTCCCCCCATACTAATCAATAAATCGTCTGGTATTTCATTAATTACATTTTCTCAGGAAGCAATAGACAAAGATTTGTATGACAATCACGACTCGACTACTTTGCACAACAAGTTGGCCTGAAAATAAACAACTGAAAATCTGAAGTGATGTCAACTTCCCAGACCCACATCCGAACCTTGTTTATGGTGAAGCTCTGATGACAACCTACCTCGGCAGCACTGTAGCAACTGATGGGGATGCGCACTGTTTCAAAACATGTTAAATGACAGTCCTTGATGTGGTTTAGTGTATTTATTGCGCAGTTCAACAGGATTCATTCAACAGTAATAGCGCAGGCAGCTCGGGCGCATCTGTCCAGGTAACAAGGTGTGCATGATGTGTCACACCCGAACTAACACACACACAAGAACTACACATAGTTCTACACGCACAATGACATAAGAAGCAGAATCAACAAAGCCACAAATGCATTTAGAATCATAGTTCACTTTGTCCGCTTGTAGCAGAATGTGCACCAACATGGGTCAGTCTCCTCCAGAGTTTCCGGTCCAGTGACATTCTGTTGAGGGTTGGCAGGTCAAGTCCTGACCATTGTTGTCACGCCGTCTTTTGGGTTGTCTTCCTCTGCTTCTCTTGTCGGCCACTAGTCCTTCAAGGCAGAGTTTTGTCAGTCCTATTTTGGATCTCTTGATGTGTCCTTAGAGTTTAAGGGTTTTGCTTTTGATTATTTCCATTATTGGTATGAGTGAGGTTAATCTGTGGAGTTCTTTTATTTCAAAGTGGCCGAGAAGGTGGTGTCCTGTCATCCATCGCAAGATGTGGTTTTGGAATGTTTCAGTTGTACTGCTCAACTTTGTGGTCCATTTACACATTCAAGGCCATATAATACTACTGGTAGGATTAATGTATTGTAGATTTTAGTTTTGATGTGAAGCGGGACTCGTTTTGATGTAAGGAGTTGTTTGTTTTTTCCAAAGGCTGCCCAGCCTAGCGCTATTATATATTTTACGGCTGCGGATCCATCATTTGAGGCTGACAATTTGTGGCCAAGGTACACAAATTCAGTGACTTGTCGTACTGGTTTGTCATCAATAGAGATATGGAGGGTTTGGTTGTTTTTATCGGTTGTCATGCATTCTGTTTTGGATACATTAAAATTACCAGAGCTGTGTGCTATCCACCCTCTTGTATGGAGCAGAATGCTGGAGAATGACAGCAAGTGACTCGTACAAACTATCAGTGTTCCACACAAGAAGTCCGAGAAGGATTTGTAGGATTTTCTGGCCCAATAAGATCTCCAACAAAGACCTGCTTACTAGGTGCAGCTTGGAATCCATAATAGTAAAGCGATGCTAGAACTGGGTTGGACATGTTTTGAGGAGGGAGCAAGACAGCATCCCAAGAGTAGCCCTACGATGGACGCCCGAAGGAAGAAGGAGAGGACGACGTCCGACGACCTACTGTAAAAACACCTGGAGGCACACAGTAGAGGAAGAAATTACATCTATGAGCCTCACATGGGATAGTATCCAGACAAAAGCACAGAAGGAGACCAGAGTGGAGAACCTTTGTTGCTGCCCTACTTGCCAGTAGGCAAGATCGGCAGAAAGTAATGTACGACAATCCATTTCACGCATCTGTGACACTGCCCCAACTAAGAGGAAATTATTTCTTGTGGTCCATAGGACCATAATATCTCAATACCTCTGTAATGGGTGTATAATGACACTAGGGGGTGCTGCGAGACAAGCTTCACACACACACAACGCAATTCAACAGTTTAAGTGTAACTTGGTTCCATTCGGAAAAAATGCATTGCCACTAGACCGTTACCGGCTCTGTATTTCTGCATGACCTCCCAAGTGGTTCCTAATGGCGACCACAACCGATCCGGCGTTTCTTGGCCGCAGATTGGTCAGTCAATACTCAAAACTGATTGGGTGGTCCAACGGTGCGGCGCTGATTGGTCAGAAGCGATGCGTCATCACAGGGGTACCCCAGCTGCTTCACTCTCACAGCGGCTAGATCACATGGGAAAGTGAGCGTTCCCAAAATGCAGCAGGGGATTGGGAGGTAGTAACAGACTTAGAAACTGTGCCTGGCCGATTCTCAATCCATGGTCTGAGCAGCGGGCTCGTGCCTCGTGGACTAATACGCCCCGTTTGTGACGTCAACTCAGCGCCAAGTTCGTTCTCAATCCGTAGCTGCCATCGTGGCCTCGCCGAGTCCTCGAGCTGGCACGCCCCCATCTGCGAGATCACGAGGATGCAGTCCTGCGTCGGGGACTAGCTGAAATGTACCCACAATCCTTAGCGCGGACGTGCTCTGGGTTCGACAGTCATAAGTGCATTCAATCGGTTGTGCTGTGTTCTATTGATGCTGTCTCTTCATAATATTAAACCTTGCATATGTAGCTTGGAAAAGTTTGCAAAAGTTGTGCAACAGTAGTTATTTGGACATTTTGTTGTTTGTTTTTCTTTTTATTAATTTTGCTATTGCTTTCTATTTTATTTTTTTCTGCATTTATGCTCTTTTGGTCAACAATAAATGCCATTTAATACCAAGCTTAGTGGTTTATTTAGTTTGTTTAATTAAACGTGGACGATCAATATATATCTATGAGTAGCCTGCCACCTTCTGACAATAAATAGTACTACTACATGCTAATATGTATTTAATTTGAATGCAAGCGCAACAGCATTGCAGCGGTACGATGAGGCAATGTGATTGATGGCGTATTAATAATTATTAATATAAGTTAATATTTTGCATATGATTTATAATATATTATTGGCAGTGTATTGAAGAAATACACAGATTTGTGTTTTGTTTTTGGTGAAACTGTTTGATTATGAAGTGACGATGACTCCATCCACTCAGCAGCAAGTCTGGTCTAATGTGTGCGTCTCAATCGGCAGTCGTCAGACCGAAGCTCACAGACCAAGGAAGTCTCGCGAGTCGTCTCGCGAGTGTGGACTTGCCACAAGTCGCTAGTTGGCGGTCTAGGGATTGAGAATCGACCCGTGTCCGAAATCTCTCCCTATCCCCTTCTCCCTACTCCCCATATAGTGCACAGCCCAACAATGGCCGAGATTTCGGACACTAGAGTCGGCTGCGTCTAAATTATTATAAAATACAATCCTAAAAAATATAATTATAAAATTAAACAATCATCACAATAAGTCAGAAGTACACTAAAAAGTACATGTATAACTATTTGCCGCAGTTGGCCGCTATTTACTCTCACCGCGCCATTTTTAGCTAATTTTTAATATATATGCAATGCATTGTGGGTTATATTGCGCCATCTAGAGTACATCAATGTTCACTACTTTTGGTGGTGCATTGTGAGATACTTTCAATGCACTTTATAGGATACATATATAAATGGCGTGCGGCCCATATAGGGCACTATTTGGGGGATAGAGAGCGATTTCGGACACAGCCCGTTACATTTTTGTCTGTCCAGCGATTGCAAACAGCAAGGTCGATAGCCTACGGTAATTGGCCATTACTGTCGGTTCAATTACTGTGTATAGAAATTTGAACATGACCATTTCACATCCGCCGCACCTCCATGAGTGTTACCGAGTGAGGACCCGTGATAGAACATTATCACCACTTCAATTTGTTAAGCTTGTTATCTTGTGGAGGGGGGGGGGTGGCAGAGTGGTTAGAGAGTGCGTCCCCCAGGCCACAGGCCTAGCAGCGGGTTCTAATCCCCTCTCCGGCTTTTCTGCAATGTCTCCTCCCGACTCGTCATTTCAGTTTCCAATTTAATCCTGTCACTATCTCTCTCAATAAAGAATGAAAAACGGTGCTTGCACCCCAAAAAAATAAAAAAATATTCCGTCTACAACATCCAGAAAAAGTGACAAGCTTCCCAACGAGAGCTAGAGAGAGATCAAACAACTGAGGCCTCAAACAAATCCGGCAGTTGATGCACCAGGGACATTGCATGAGAACTGTGAATGGTTGGAAGTGATCAAGATTGATGAAGACAAATTCAATAAATAAACAAATAAATAAATAAAAATAAATAATAAAAATTATATACACAGACATTTATATATACTTTTTTTGAAATTAAACTAATTCAAATTGCCTTCAAATATTTGTATGAAATAACCTCAAATTGAAACAATGAATGAATTAATGGATAAATGAATGAATGAACGATTGATTTGAACATGTAAAAAAACAAAAAAGAGACGGTGGAAAAGATGATGCAAAAATAACTTCAGACCAAACGAAGCTGTAAGTAAAGATCAAGATCATAATGCATACATAAATAATGAATACAATATTATATATTTTTTATTTATATATTTTTTGCCTACAAAAACGTCAGAGATCACATAGTATCAGGTGACGTTAACCTTGTTGTCATTCCACTTGTGACCAACAGAAGGCAGTCATTGCTTTGTCCAGCATTATCAAAATGCACGGCCATTGCATGCGTCATTTAAACAAAGCTTGCGGTATCTTCTTTTATTATATAACTTCATTATATCACACTGTTAAAACATTAAATAATTAATGTCATTCATTTTATAAATTTTCCTTTTTGGCTCTTCATCGCAACCTTGACCTGATTTTTTTTTTTTTAATTTGTTTATTTTATATATTTTATCATTGTATTTTTCTGTCCTGAACGGCAGCACAGAGGACCACAGGAAATCATTCCTGCCAACAGCCATCCAATAAAGCTGTTGCACGACATTTTGGTGGTATCACATATGGTGGAGTATATGCATACACACGGTTAAGTGGTATTATTTCCACTTCACAAGTTTATGTCCATTATATAGGGGCAAGTACAATTGACATAGTCAGGCTGCTATCTGCTGGCGATTGATAGCATATTACCATGGATAGATCAATAAAAGAAGACTTTTAAACAGACAATGTTATGCAAATATCGCTCTCTGCCTGTTCGTCTGACCACAATGGTACCACCAAAATGTCTGCCGCCGCCAAGCCGTGACAAAAGCTCTTTTCTACAGTTAAGTTACATTACGGACGATTTTTAAAAAAAAAGTTTACCAAATTAGGTTCCTGTTAGTTACTTATTCAGCCACTGTCAGACAAACCAACCAACAAGACCGAGAACATCAACTGCTCGGCGCAGGTAATAAAAAGTTGTGTATCTACCCCAGACGGAGCTGCTGGCCGACCAGGGAGGGATGGCGTTCCTCCGCTGGTAGAAGAGGATGTACGCTCCCCTCGTGCAGACCTCGTCCTCCGGCACCAGATCCACGCTGCTGTCGTCGTAGCTGTACCACTGTCCGTCTACCGAGTTCCTGCACTGAGCTGGAGAAACACACCATACGCTTAACTAGGGCCGCAACAAACTAATTATATGGATCATCGATTAATCGCCCATTTTTACTGATGATTAATTGATTAATCAATTCATTTTTCAATTAAAAGCGTATCAATTATATTTATAATTATTAGCTTATGTGTTGTCTTGTTGGGAATGGTGACTGGCATTAGGAACAACAAATGTAAAACATGTTTGAGCAGAAGAGGGGCCAAGCAAGGAAGCGATTAATCAGTGCCGATTAGTCGATAATCAAATTAGTTCGATTATCATCGATTAATCAGTTGTAGCGCTACTCTTAATCCTCAGGCACTTTTAGGATTTTTGAGTAGTTGTGCAAAACGATCTACACAATGTACGGAATCTGGAAAATCTAAATAACATGTTTGTGATATCAAAGTTCAGTGAAAAACGCATCCTACGCACCCCTGAATGTTACAGTAGCATGATCACAGCCAAAATACAGATGCAATGAAATGAAACGTAACCCTAACCC